>APFE031155650.1:0-189992 GCA_000404065.3 Pinus taeda | reverse complement strand
ACCCCGGGTTAGCATAAATTTTGATGTTTTTCTGTTTATTAGAATACAATAGCATAGCATTAGATTAGAATTAGAATAGAAGTATTCCAAGTAGAACATAAATACCCATCTTTATCACACACACACACTGAATTGGGAAACTGGTCCCATATCCCCAGTTGGACCCACTGTACCAAACGGATAAGGAGCTGCCAACCAAGGTCCGGACTGGGTGGGTATCCCCCTTGTTGTAGACCCGATTTTTGGGGCCTTAAACAGGATCCTAATAAAATTTATTTACCAATAGGAGTTTCAATTCTTCCCTTGACTAGAGACATCCTAACTTATGTAGATTTGTAGAGAGTGTTAGGGTCCTATAAATATAGTAGTCAAGGCATGGTTATCTAGCAATTTATCCCACTAGGATATTGGAAATTATTTTTCATTTTAAGATTTTCTAGCCTATAAAATGAAAAATAGAAAAGAAAATAAAAATAGAAAGGAGAAAAGAAAATAAACAAGAGAAGAAAAATAATTAGACCCCAAAGTGTGCTACAATACAAATTCCACCAATTTATCAAATTATATTAAATTATGTTTTAAAAGTTTGAAATAAAGGTGATTTGACTATTTTTTTCGCTTTCCATAAAGCATTTTTACTTTTCAGCGGCTGAGATTTTCCTTGCCCAGATCAACGACGAGGGATGATGTTCGGACCGCCCCCGCCCCCGACCTTTCAGGACTTAATGGGGGGGAGTCTGAAATATGGTTTACGATAAACCACCTGAGGTAACATGGTGACTCCATGTTTGTTTTGGGGGGTCCCTTCCCTTTACCGCTTACCACTCCTCCCCCACCCACACCCCCCCACACACAAAAAAAACCACCTTTCAATGCTCCTTCTGCATATTTTCTCCCACTCCAACCTCGACACCCATCATCTGTCATTCCATCCACATCACCCATCCTCCATGTCATGTAACCATTAGAATTCAAATATCCTGCCAACAGTCATATAGTCATTAGCCATTAAATTTTCTCCTGCCAAGGTATAAAAACTCCAAAATTCTATGCTCCAAAACGGTAATAATCCCATTGATTTCCCTCACTTCCCATTATAAAATCTTGTATCAACATGTATTATCCCCTTTTTCTTGTTAGTTTATCCATGCAAGTTCATATTGAAATATTTCCAAGCTTGACAGTGCCTTCAAAAAAGTTTCCCTTTTGTAACCAATGTAATTGCGACCTGGTAACATTGTTCTTTGAATTTCCTATTAAAATAAAAAAATTATTTGCAAAAAGGAAAGGGAAATATTCCTTATGAGAATCCTATGGTACCTCTTGCCCCTAATTTAGATAGGTCTCCATACAAGATAACAAAAAAACAATGTGATTTTGATCGATATGAGCTTCATAATTGGGTAAAACAAAAGTATTTAGACCAGAGTGATGATTTAAATATATTGGAATCATTTCTACCTCAATTTACCTTTCCCCATACTCATATTTTTCCAGAATTCGCTACCTGGTGTCATCTCAAGTACCGCCTCAGCCAGAAAGCAGTAATTACTTAGAATAATGAGATCATATTCTCAATTACCTTAGAAGCCATATTCCAAGATTTCCAGGTTAATACTCAAGCCTCTTTATATCCATTATCTACTGATGCACTCATGGAGATATACAAGAAGTTTACCTTCCCCTAGCGAGCCCATATTTTTTAATGTTTTCTACCTAAGAATTCTAAACTGCCTGGAACAAATCCCCCATATTATGCTTCTATCTTCCTTGAGATGTCAAGACAAGTCATTTCCACGGTTACTTGCTTATTAATTTACCATACAGACCAATGGGTAGATGAGGTAGTGTTAGGGTTTTGATCAGTATTTTTAGTTGGTCAGAAGCCTTCAATTATTTTCAATTACAGTCAGTACTTATTAGATGGTATACATGAGCAGTTTCTCAAGTTTAAAGATGTGGGTGTGTTCAAACACCAATCAATTTAGTATATCTGATGTTATTTTACCAAGAAGATAGGTCCAAGTTCCAATTACAGAAGATGCATGATCAGGGAAGTCCATTACTATTCATTTGCTAGACTTCTTTAGTCATAAGGAATTCATAAGATTATTCATTCAGTGATTTTGTAGATCAATTTTTACATACATCAAGAACATTTTGCATCTTTCAGAACATGCTAAAGTTGGAGACTGGTATCTCTACCAGAACTATACATAGATTTTGATCTATGGGTGTCAGCTTCATCCCTATAGATTACCAGTTTTTGTACTAGTAAGGAGTTTCACTTTGGAATACACTAGACAGATTCTAAACATGTATGAATTACATTTTGTATCAAATAAAAAGAAAGCACAGCTTAAATTGAAGGCACATGTTGGGCCTTATATTATAAATACCAGAGTTGCAGAAAAGGAAGTGGAGGAAATATTAAAGCAAATGAAATTTAAACTAACCTTCACATGGTGTTATGATCCATTAGGGATAATTTCAATGATGAGAGTTGAGAAGAAGAAAATTCCATATGCACATACACCTAAGCCATAGAAATATCAGTATGCTAATAAGGAACAATTGACAAAGAACACACTACAGGAGGTTGAAGAACAAATTGCCAGTCAATAATCTCTGCAAACTCCAATTCCAAAAGACAAATAAATCAAAAGACCAAGAGAATGTATGTCCCCTACAGATTCAGAAGCACAAGCTGCAGACTCCTGTGTCTTCAAGAGGATAAATAAGGATCCAAAGACTAACACTAAGAGTGATCCTTCAGTAATAAATATTCAAGAAGAATCCTCAGAAGAAAAGGATTCACGATAGAAAAGTACAATGGTTTTGGCAGGTATTGCCACTACTTTGTTCCCATATATTGTGGAGACAATTGAGTCTCCTATCTCTTCTACATCTCAAATTCCAGCACAATATAATATTTTTCAAGATACATGGAGATGAAGAGGAAGAATGAAGCATTGAAGGCTTCAACATATTCAAATTTTTGGAAGCAAACTACCACCACTCAACACAGGTTGTCTTCTTTTGACATAGAAAAGGAGCAGTTCCAAATGGAATTTTTTAAACCTACAGTTCTATCCCCCAAAAGTGCAGAAGACTACAAACCTTCAATATATTTTGTTAATACCAACAAGGTTCATGAAATAGATTAAATATATTTGTATAGGTAAGTAGGTGAGATGATTTATTCAATACTGACTATTTCAGCCATGGCTACCTCAAAGTTGCAAACCTCTATGAATAATATGCATTCACAGTTGAAGATAGAACAAATGTCTTCTCTATCCAAACACACTAGAATTAAAACTTTAAAATATTTAATAATCAAACTAGGATATAATCCTAGTGACGTCAAGGTAGCCAAGGAGATAATTAAAAACAAAAATGCAGATATTCAAGCCCTCAAAAAATAGCTTAAGCTTCCAACCATAGAGCACCCTTAGGCCAAAGAAGTAACCAATCTGGAAATGGAGAAAGAAAAGTTGTTTAAAATAATATTTGAATAGAATGTTCAAATCTTGAAGATGGAACAAGACATGGAAGCATTGTTGAAGGCAAAGGAAGAATTGGAAGCAACAAGTACATCAACAAAGCAAGAAGTACAACAAACAACAAAAGCATCAACTTCATATTCTTTTGAGAAGTTAGTTCAATCTTTAGGGGAATTATCATAAAAAAAAAGGAAAATGAGAAGTTAATAGAAACACTCACAAAGATGGTGGAAAGAAAGATAAAAGAAAATAATGCATACCTAGCAAAGGTGCAAAAGAACTACAAATAGATACAACAAATTCAAAAGTATGAGAATCAGTCTCTAACAACTTAGATGTTGGCAAAGACCAAAAAGAGTATTTGGCATAACATAAATGCAAACATGATGGAATTATGGTCATCCATTCAAATCATATTTGAGCAGGAAGAGTTAGTGCATAATGTCAAAGCAACAATTGAACAAAAAAAAATGAAATAGAGCACATGCCAACAAAAGAAAATAGAATTATTAAGATGTTGAATTCTAAAACTAAGGAAGATTTTGAAGGACTCCAGATTCAAGAGAGAACATGCACATTGATTGAAGTGAAAAAGGTATTAACAAAGAGGAACATCATGATAAATTTGGAGAATAAGTGCAAAGAATTGGAGTTACAGGTAAAAATATTTAACATAAAATTTAATGTATTGCAGGCAAAAGGGCTCCCAGACATAAGAGCTTCTAACGAAAAATTGATTCCATTAGAAAATTATCCAGATCAATTATGTAATATAGTTGCATATGCATCAAATTTTTCTAAAGTAAGAGGAAATATAAGTGGATAAGCTTTCGTGGAAGGCCTAAAACATGATCTCTTCATTCAACATCAAATCCATCATCTATTTTTAGACAAACTAACTTTCCAGACATACACATAATTAGATGAGAGATTTCAGAGCATGGTGATTTTTTCAATTGCTAGTGAAGAGCAATGGGATAATTTGTTGGAGCTAGTTGAATAAAGACCAACAAAAACCCTGCAATTTTCGGAGCAGGCAAACAAAAGAAGCACAAAAGTAGCTACAATCACCAATAGTTCACCTCAAAGTTTGAACAGAAAATCAGAAATAGTATAGCTTTCCTATTATTTAGTTCTATTTTGGAAATATTGACATGTTTTCAGTAGATATATTTTGTAATAAATTTTATTTGAAGTCCGAATCAATTCAAGACCAACTCTATAAATATTTTGTAAAAAGACTTAGTAAGGGTTAGATTATGCAAGAAGAAAGTATTTTTCTATGACTTTAAGCAGTGAAATATATTTTTGAAGTAATTAATTCAGTAACATAGAGACAGTTTGTTTTTAGGATTCATGTGTCAAGAAAATAGTGATGTTCTCCTCTTTGCAAATATTTTTTCCTTTCAAGTTTCACATGAATGTTTTCTTTCTTAAATTTTTTACAAGAAGATTAAGGGTTGAATTTACTTTCAATACTCTGCTCTGGCTTGTTAAGCAATCTCAATGTTTTCTTTCTGATATTAAGTATAGAATTCATTTGTGTATGCTCTATATTTAATTGATCCTAATTCTTATTCATCTCATCCACACCATAACAGCTCTATGAGATCCAGGAGTGTACCTACCTTGCCCTATTTTCTTCTCCTCTGTTTATTTTAATTGAGTATTGAAGACCTTATGACTCCATGCCCAATGGAATTCTCTTCCATTTTACAACCAAAACTTTAAAAAATTTGTCTTGTCCTTTCATACCTAGCCTAAAATATAAACATTAAGATTAAAAATCATACTAAGAGAGCCCTCTCTGAAGTTGGAAGGTCTAGATCCTAGCTTTAAAAGTGGTTTGTGGTTACCTCTGTAGTTTCCTTTTCAGCCTAGGAAAGCTACGGAGTGCTAACATTTTGGCAACTATACTAGGGATCTTATGCCCTAGTAAACTTAATTACAAAAGCTTAAACATATTTCTTGTGGGTGATAGTGAGTAGGAAATCTTTAAGATGAATTCCTCACCTAGAAGTTGTATATATATGTAGCTATAAATAATTTCTTTGAAGATATTGCTCCTAGAAATATTTACACCAAATCCTAATCCTCCTAAAGTTGTGAATAATTTTGAGAGGTTGATTAGAAAAAATATCTTTATAGATATTCAAGCAAGAAATAATCCTTTGTCGAGATCTTATTCACTTCTAGAATGTTTTATAACAGTCGAGGATATTGAGCTTGATTTACCCTTTGAGAAGTCTTTTCAGAAACAAATAAGAAAGATGTTGTCCCTAAAATAGTCTTTGATGAATCCATTTTGAAACCTCATAACTCAACACATAAGCCTATCATTTTAGATTCCAATAAAGATGAGATACAACAGTTTGAAAATCTTGAAAGTCTAGTAACCCAATTGAATTAGCTTGCTCTAAAACCATTTGTATTTCAACAAACTACCATTTCTTCTTCTACCTCATCATTAACCTCCCTTGTAATTTATTTTTTTCCACCTTCCCCATTTCGTCTCTCATCTAAGCTCCTTTTATAGCAACTCGACAAGTCACAATTCCACCCCTTTACCACTCCTAACATCAAGAACAAATATAGTTTCATCCTCCTTTCATATTCCAATCATGGCATCTTGTTATGCCCCTTTGGTTTTGCAACAACCACTAAATGTTATGCCACTAAATTATTCACAACGTATACCACAATTTGATGGCACTGGGCCCACTGCAACTCAGCAACACATCAATAAGATGAATCATTTTTCAAACCTAGAAAAGGTTGATTATGATGATGTTTGAATAAGTTTCTTTGCTCAAAGTTTGACTGGTGAAGCAACAAAATGACATAGAGGATTAGCAGCAGGAAATATTGCCAACTTACATAAATTTCATCAAGTTTTCTTTCTCATTGGGAGGTTAAGAAGACTCCACTTCAAATTCTTGCAGAATATGAAATTTTAATAAGATCTCTAGGAGAGTTAGTTCAAGATTATTCAAATAGATTCAACAACCTTTATAATTCTATTCCAATAGAAATAAATCCTCCTCCATGATTGGCTTTACTTCGATATCCAGATGGTTTTGATGCTGACATGGCCTATTAGCTGAGAGAAAGAAATCCAACCCCTTAAAAGAGATGCAAAAGAATGTTGTTAGTGTAGAGACCAACATTTTTTCCAAGAAAGCCAAACTAAGGGATGAAAAGAGAGAGACTATTAAAGAGGAACCTTCTTCATCATCAGATGTGAAACTAAACACTTTTGCTAAAACTATGGAGTGGATGATGGAAAGAATGAATTTGACATATAGAGCTCAAACAAAGAGAGCCAAGAAACCCAACAGATCACCAACAAATTAGAACCCTTTTTAAGAAAATTATGCAAAGGAAGAAAATGAGATAGAAGAGAATCAGATTAATCTTTTTGGTGAAGGAGAAATAGATAATGTTTTCTTTACCAAAGCAAAACAATATTTTTTCTTGTTAGCAGAACAAGATGTCATGCCTATAGAATCAGAGGATTACAAAAAGGGTTATCAAAATGTTATTATGGAAGTGCATAAACAATATAATCTGAGAAATAAGAAAGTTGCAGAAAATCCTCCTAAAAAGATCCAAATTGATACACCTTCTACAAGTCAAACAAAGGTTGATACTCCAAAGGAGACCCCTCAAAAACAAGATAAAACTTGGAAAGAGGTAGAAAAGCCTCAACCTTCTTTCAACATTAAAAATGAGATATCAAAGGTTAAAATTTTTGTTCCCCTAATTGAATTGGTGAAAAAGGATGTGTATAGAAGTCAAGTTGTAAAAGCACTAAATATATAGGAGGGAGCAAATACTATGAACTTAAGTGATGACAAGACTAAATTGTTATTTCGACCAGAAGTTGAGGGCAAATCACAAGATGGTAATGTGCCACATTTTTATGTTAGTCTTAACATTCATGATTTCATTATGCACAATTCCATTCAGGATTCTGGTGCTTCACATAATCTCATGCCTAAAATGATTAAGGAGAAACTCGGATTAGATATAACCAGGCCATTTAAAGACCTTTTCTCTTTTGATTCAAGAAAATTAATATTATTAGGTTTGATCAAGGATTTATGTGTAACCTTTGCCCAAATCCCAAAAAAAAGTGTAGTCGTGGATATTATTGTGGCTGATATACCTCATAAATATGGAATTATCTTGTCAAGATCTTAGGGAGAAAAGTTGTAGGGCACCTTGCAAATGGATATGACATATGCAACTATTCTTGTTTTTGGGCAACAAAGGAGGTTGTACAGGGAGACTCTGATGAAATATATGGTAAGCAGCCAGGACAAGCCCAATAATTACACACTTTATTCTATACATTCATAAATGGATTCTTTTATTTTATATAATGACATATGTTTAGAGGAGGAAATGTCACATATGGAAAGTCAATCATAGAAAATAGATAATGTGAAGTTAAAAACTGAAACAGAAAATGACAATGATGAAGGTCTTTGGCATATGGATTTTGATGGTGCAGTGAGCAAGGAAGGAGCAGGGGTTAGTGTATGGATCTTAGAAACAAAATCAGGCATATGAAAGACATATTCCTACAAGATTAATTTCTAATTTACCAACAACGTAGTTGAGTATGAGGCACTTATTTTGGGGTTGTAGTTATTGAAGAGATCGGGAGCTAAAATAATTTCAATCCATGGTGATTCAGAACTCATCATAAATCAAATCAAAGATTAGTATTCATCTAAGCATCCTAGGTTGAGGGCATACAGAAATGTTGTATTATATTTTTTGCAGTGTTTTCTAGAGTATCAGTTGTATTTGATTCCTAGAAATCAAAATGTGTTTGATGATGCATTGGATACCTCAACAAGTACATGTAAAATTCCTTTCCACCCAAATAAGAAATATGAGATTGAGGTGAAAAATAGACCTTATGTCCCAGATAACATAAGGTACTGGAAATTTTTTGGCAATGACAAATAGTTAGACAGTTTTTTATTGTTAAAGAGAGAGTTTCAAAATTTTCATATTGATATAGAAAGAAATGTTGAAGATGATAGTCAAATCAATGATAATTTTGATGAACATGAAGTAGAGCTTAAACTCCTGCAGTTAAAATATAATATAATACCAAGAGTTTTGGTACCACTTGAAGATTTATTTGATTTCAATGATCTGGCTCAAAAGCCCAAAATGTAGCCTGTGGGAGCCGAAGTAGAGGATTGTATCATAGGGACTAAAGACAATCCAAAGATTTTGAAGCTTTCTAATTCTTCACCTCCTATAGAGAAATATAAATACATTGATTTATTGAAAGAATACTCTAATGTTTTTGCATGGGGATATGAATATTTAAAGGCCTATGATACCAACATTATTCATCCTACCATTCCTATCAAAGAGGACCAAAAACCTTTCAAACAGAAGCTAAGGAGAGTGAATCCCCTTCTATTGCCTTTAATTGAAAAAGAGGCAAGGAATCTTTTTGATGCCAATATTATTGCACCTTTGATATTTTCTAAATGGATATCAAATCTAGTACTAGTGAGGAAAAATACTTGAGAAATAAGGTTATGTATGGATTTCTGAAACCTTAATAAAGCTTCTCTCAAAGATAATTACCCTTTACTAAAGATGGATCATATTCTATGGAGGGTAGTTGGTTCTAGCAGAATTTCATTGCTTGATGGTTTTTCAGGTTACAACTAGATTTTAGTGCATCTAGATGATCAAGACAAAACAACCTTCACAACACCATGGGGAGCTTTCATGTATGTGAAGATGCCTTTTTGTCTTATGAATGTAGGGGAAAATTTTCAGAGAGCAATGGATATTTCTTTTGCAGATGAGAAGGAAAACTTTATTGTGATATATCTAGATGACATCCCTGTGTTTTCTAAATTGATGATATCATTTATTTCATTTGAAAAATGTCTTTGAAAAATGTAGAAAATTTGGTATTTCCTTGAATCCTAAAAAAGCTATTTTTGGTCTGGAAGAGGGTAAACTATTGGGACATATAATTTCAAAATATGGTATTCGAATTGACCCAAGTAGAATTGAGTCTATCATGAAAATTGATCCCCCAAGAAACAAAAAGGAAGTATAGTCTTTCATTGGTAGAATTAATTTTCTGAGGAGATTTATCCCAAATTTAACTAAGATCTTAAGTGTTATCACCAACATGTTGAGAAAGGATAATGAAATAAAATGGAATGTAGAAGCAAAAAGGTCATTTAGTGAGGTAAATTCAAGTTTCACTCATTCTCCTATTTTAGTCAGTCCTGATTTAACTAAGGATTTCATTATTTTTTCTTTGGATTCATAACATACTATTGTAGGAGTACTAATGCAGAAACAAAAGGAGGGATATGAGCAGCCCATAGCCTATTTCAGTAGGGATTAATAGATGTATCTTTGAAATACAATATTATGGAAAAGCAAGCTTTTTCCTTGGTAAAAGCTTTGAAAGATTACAGAGTGTATATTTGCATTCTCATATAATGTCTTTTGTTCCCAATGCAGTAGTAAAGGATATACTTACTCAAAATGATCCAGATGGAAAAAGGGGAAAATGGATAATTGTTATTTTAGAATATGATATTAAGATTAAGCCTATAGAGCTTATTAAAGGTCATGGATTGGCCAAATAATGAGTGAATCAAATTTGCATGCATTGGACATCAATTGTATTGCTACTCTAGATGGAGAAGAAGAGGTTGTCCAACAAGTCTCAGAAAGTTTTGTTACTTCCCCCTGGTATACAGCTATTGTTTATGTTTTACAACATTTACAAGATCCACTAGGTTTGACAAAGACTAAAGCAAGATTTCTTAAATTAAAAGTTGTTAAATTTTGCATTATGGATCAAGCTTTATATTGGAAGGATGCTGGGGGGATTTTATTTAATTGTTTGTTAGAGGATGAAGCTAATAAGATGATGGAATATTTTCATAAAGGTGACTATGGAGGAAACCTTTTCTAGAAGACTACAACAAATAAAATCTTGAGAGATGGCTTCTATTGTCCTACTTTATTTGTTGATGTACACAAAAGGGTTTCTACTTGTCATGAGTGTCAAATTTTTGAAGGAAAAAAGAAATTCTTACCTTTGCCTTTGAAACCGATTTCAGTAGAAATGCCTTTTCAACAATGGGGTTCAGATTTTATTGGGGAGATTCATCCTATTTCTTCAACCCAACAAATGTGGATTCTGACAACTACATATTACTTCACCAAATGGATAGAAGCAGTTCCAACTAGGCAAACTACAAATTCCGCAATTATCCAATTCATGGAAGGTAATATTCTTTCTAGGTTTGGCTATCCTTACAAAATCATCATTGATAATGTTGTTTCTTTCAAATCTAAAAAGATGGTAGATTTCTGCCACAAATATCATATAGTTTTAAGACATTCTACTGCCTATTATACTCAAGTAAATGGGTTACCAGAATCTTCTAACAAGAACTTGGTCAACATAATAAAGAAGTTGTTACAAGAAAACATGAAGTCTTGGCACAAAAAGTTGATAAATGCTCTATGGTCTGATAGGGTGAGCACTAACAGATCAATTGGAATGTCACCTTTCCAATTGTTTTATGAACTTGATGCAGTTTTCCCCACCTCCCTAGGAATTCTAGCGTTGAAAATGTTGCAAGAATTAGAAGTTGAATCAAATGATGTGCAGAGAAGGATAAATCAAATGGTGCAATTGCAGCAAACCAGAGAAGAAGTCTACAACAACATGTAGATACTGTTGGGTGTGGAGCTTGATTATCTTCTTCATTAGAGGTATTTCCACATTGGACCCCATTTCTTAATGTGGAGGAAATTCCACCCGTAAAATGTACGCTCCAAGGGGGATCCAGAGGGGCAGCTATGATCTTTGGGAGCCCCCCTTAGCGGAGGATCGGGGGCAGTGCCCCTGAAGCTAAAAATAGATGTAAAATTGCCTTATAAAATTTTGTAATTTCACAGTCAATCTGGGTTGTTCATTAGGTGGAGATCTGACGGTAGAAGTTATGTTTAATTTAGGGTTTTTTACCCTAGAAGGTAACCCCTCGCTATATATGAGGGAATTGTATTGTGTTTATGTAGATCTATATTCTGAGTGAGAAAAAGGGAGGAGATTGCGTGAGAGTGAAGAGGGGATTACAATGCATCTACTATAGGTTGTATCTCTTCATTTTGCTGGATAATATAAAAGGAATTACTGGTTGTTTCTCTGTGGATGTAGCCCAAATTGGGTGAACCACGTATCTGTGTCTCTCTTGTTTTATGCATTTTCTGTTTTTATATTTCTACAATATATTTTATGTGTTCCATTGCTCTGTATTATATAATTTTTCTAACAACTGGCATCAGAGCTGAAGGTCTATTTGGCTAATAAACTCACAAGAGAGAAGGGTTCCTGGTTTGAGTGGGAGCAATGGCGGAAGATGGTAGGTTTAGGGTCAAAACATTTAATGGCCAAAACTACCAACTATGGAAGATGAAGATGGAAGATTATCTGTATCATAAAGATCTGTACCTACCATTGAAAGGAAAGACAAAGAAGCAGACATGAATGATAGACACATAACGGGATATTCTCGATAGAAAGGCACTTGGAACAATATGGTTGTGTCTAGTGGCATCGGTAGCCTTTAATATTTCAAAGGAAACGACAATGGAGGGTTTAATGTCGGCATTGGCCAAACTATATGAAAATCCCTTGGCCTCAAATAAGGTATTTCTTATGAATCATTTATTTAATATGAAAATGTTAAAAGGTAGATCTGTTGTTGATCATTTAAATGAATTCAGTACAATTACCAGTCAGTTAGGTTCTATAGGGGTTACTTTTGATGATGAAGTTAGGGCTATGTTATTTCTGTGCCCATTTCCAAAAATATGGAATGAGTTAGTTATGGCCATTAGTAACTCTGTCTCTGGATCTATTACTTTAAAGTTTGATGATGTTGTCGGTGCAATCCTTAGCGAGGAAATGCGACGGAAAAGCTCCGGTGAGACATCAGGTAATGCTTTGACTGCAAAGACTAGGGGAAGAAAAATGGAAAGAGGAAAGATCCCAAGATATCGCAATAAGTCAAGGAAATGCAGATCCAAGTCTAGATTGGGGATAGTGTGCTAGAAATGTGGGAAGAAAGGACACCTGAAGAAACATTGCAATTCTTGAAAGGGAAAAGAAGGAGATGCACAACAAGAAAACAATCATGAAGCGAATGTGACAAGTGATGTGTTGCAATATGTTTTGATTCTTTCATTAGAAAATATTATTCATGCCTGGGTGGTAGATTTTGGGGCCTCGTTCCATGCCACACATGATAGGAAACATTTTCATGATTATGTTCAAGGAGATTTTGGACAGGTTCGATTGGGTGATGATAAACCCTGTAAAATCATTGGAATGAGTATAGTTTTCATAAAACAACATAATGTAAATCAATGGCTATTGAAGGAGGTAAGACAAGTTCTAGATCTGAAGAAAAATCTAATTTCAATAGGGCAGTTGGGAGGTGAAGGTTGTGTAACTATTTTTACAGATACAACCTAGAAGGTTACTAAAGTAGCCTTGGCAATAGAAAAAGGAGAAAATGTTGGTACATTGTATTTATGCAATGGTATTTCTATTTTTGTTAATGCTTTAACCTCTACAAGAGAAGATATGGAATTGTGGCATCATAGGCTTAGGAAAATGAGTGAGAAGGGGATGCATATTCTTCGCTCCATAAATTTGTTGCATGTTTAAAGCATGTTGATTTAAAATTCTGTGAGAATTGTGTTTATGGAAAACATAAGGGAGTTAGATTCCTCAGAGTTGGGAAAGAAAAGAAGAGGGACAAATTAGAGCATGTGCATACAGATGTATGGGGACCTACTCAGGTATCATTTCTTGGTGTCTCTCGTTATTATGTTACTTTTATTGATGATGCAACCAGAAAAACATGGATTTATTTTATTTGAAATAAATATGGTGTATTTGATACTTTCAAGAAATGGAAAGCTTTGGTTGAAAATGACACAGGAAAAAGGTTGAAGTGTCTCAGATCAGACAATGGAGGTGAATATTGCAACAAAGAGTTTGATAGGTATTTTTAAGAGAATGGAATTCGCAGAGAGAAGAAAGTTCCAAAAACATCACAAGAAAATGGTGTGTCAGAAAGGATGAACAGGAAAATCATGGAGCATGCAAGGTGCATGAGATTACATGTAGGATGTCTTTTACAATTTTGGGCAGATGCTGTAGATACTGTTGTTTATCTAATAAACAGAGGGCCTTCAAGTTCCTTGGATGGTGGTATTCCAGAGGAGGCGTGGATAGGTAAAAAGGTAAACTACTCATTTTTAAAGAATTTTGGTTGTGAAGCCTTTGTCCACATTAATAAAGAAAATAGAACAAAGCTTGAGGAAAAATCATATAAATGTACCTTTATTGGATATGGTGTTAATGATTTTGGTTATCACTTTTACGATTATGAAAAACACAAAATCATTAGAAGTAGAGATGTCATACTCAATGAAAAGGTTTTGTATAATGATCAGTTGTAGGAAAAGAAACGAAGAAAAAGAAAACTGAACATACACAGTGCTTGATGGGATCATTAGAAAAAGTGATGGTGCTTGAAAATCATAATGATCAACAACTAGAACAACAACAACAATCACAACAACAACAAGCACCTCAAACACTTGAAAGTGGCGTTATAAGATCTACCAGGATAAGTAGACCCCCTGAATGACACTGTCCTTCATTATATTATGTATTGTTGACTGATTCTGGTGAACCAAAATGTTATGAAGAAGCGATGCAAGTAGAAACCAGAAAGAAATGGGAGAAAGCCATGAAATAATAGATGGACTCCTTAGCACATAACCAGACTTGGGACTTAGTTAGGTTTCCTGCAGGTAAAACAACATTGCAGAATAAATGGGTTTACAGGTTGAAGGAAGAAGATGGAGGTAGAAAAAGGTATAAAGTTAGATTTGTGGTGAAGGGGTTTGCACAGAAAAAGGGTATAAACTTTGATGAGATATTTTCTCTTTTGGTTAAAATGACTTCAATCAGAACTATTTTATGTCTAGTAGCAGCTGAAGATTTGCATCTTGAGCAGTTAGATGTAAAGATAGCCTTTCTCCATGGGGATTTGGAGGAAGAGATATATATGCAGCAGCCACAAGGATATGAGGTAAAAAGGAAGGAGAAACTAGTGTGCAGGTTGAAGAAGAACTTATATGGCTTAAAACAGGCTCCAAGGCAGTGGTATCTAAAATTCAACAGTTTTATGTCTGAACAAGGTTATACTAGATGTCACTCTGATCATTGTGTTTATCTCAAAAGGAAAAATGATGGCAGTTATATTATATTGTTATTGTATGTAGATGACATGCTTGTTGTAGGTTCTAATATGCAGGAAATAAATGTGCTCAAAAGAAAATTGGCAAAGTCATTTTCAATGAAGGATTTGGGTGTTGCAAAACAAATCCTTGGTATGAGAATAACTAGAGATAGGACGAATCGCAAATTAACATTGTCTTAGAGTGAGTACATACAAAAGGTGTTGAAAAGGCTTAATATGTAGAATGCAAAACCAATTAGTATACCTTTGGCTAGCCATTTCAAACTGAGTAAGGAATTGTGTCCCAAGACTCAGGAAGAAATGGATTATATGTCTAAATTTCCATATGCATCAGCAGTTGGAAGCTTAATGTATGCAATGGTCTGCACAAGGCCTGATATTACACATGCAATGGGAGTTGTAAGCAGGTACATGAAAAATCCAGGAAAAGAACATTGGATGGTAGTGAAGTGGATTCTCGGGTATTTGAGAGGTACCACAAATCAAGAATTATGCTTTGGTGGTTCAAACATTGCTCTACAGGGATATGTTGATGTAGATATGGCGAGTGATAGAGATAACAAGAGGAGCATCACAGGGTATGTGTTTATTGTAGGTGGAACAACTATCAGTTGGGTCTCAAAACTGCAAAGTGTTGTTGCACTCTCAACAATGGAAGCATAGTATGTTGCTGCTACAGAGGCTAGTAAAGAAATGATTTGGTTACAAAGTTTTCTGGATGAATTGGGTAAGAAGGAGGAGTTGGGAAGGTTATACAGTGACAGCCAAAGTGCCATACATCTTGAAAAGAACTCTTCATTTCATTCCAAGACTAAACATATAAAACTCAAGTACCATTTCATACGGTTAGCATTGGAAGATGGAAATTTGAAGCTGGAAAAGATACACACTAGCCAGAATCCTACAGATATGTTAACAAAAGTTGTAACCAGGGAGAAATTGAGATTTTTCTCAGTTTCATTTGGTCTTCAAGTATGATGAAGAAGATGAGAAACAACTAAGTCCAAAGTGGAGTCATTGTCCAGCAAATGAAGGAGCGGTGGAGTTGCTATAATCAGTCTCCAAGTGGGAGATTATTGTGTGTGGAGCCTTATTATCTTCTCTATTTAGAGGTATCACCACATTGGACCCCAGTTTGTAATGTGGTAACAATGTTTCCCATAGAATTTACACTGCAAGGGGGTTCAGGGAAGGTAGCCGCGATCTTTGGGAGCGCCCCCCCCTTGGAGGGAAATCGGGGGCAACACCCCCGAAGCTAAAAATAGATGTAGAATTGGCTAAAATGATTTAATTTCATAGTCAATCTGGTTCATTCATTACGCAGAGATATGACGGTATAAGTTATGTTTAATTTAGGGTTTTTTTCCCTAGAAGGAAACGTCTCGCTAAATATGAGGGAATTGTATTGTGTCTATGTAGATATGTATTCTGAGCAAGAAAGAGAGAGGATATTGTGTGAGAGTGAAGAGGGAATTACAGTGGATCTATTATAGGTTGTATCTCTTCATTTTGCTGGATAACATAAAAGGAAGGATTGGCTGTTTCTCCGTGAACATAGCCCAAATTGTGTGAACCACGTATATATGTGTCTCTCTTGTTTTATGTATTTTCTATGTTTATATTTCTGCAATATATTTTATGTGTTCCATTCCTCTGTAATATATATAACACCTTTCCAATGGCTATGGAATGTCACTTGTTCCATTGCTATGGAATGTCACCTTTCCATTTGTTTTATGGATTTGATGCAGTTTTCCTCACCTCCCTGGGAATTCCAATGTTCAAAATGTTGCAGGAATTAGAAGTTGAATCAAATGATGTGCAGAGAAGGATAAATCAAATGGTGCAATTGCAACAAACCAAAGAATAAGTCTACAACAACGCGTAGATAATTCAAGATAAGATTAAAGGGATTCATGACAAAAGAGTGAAAACATATGATTTTCAAATAAATGACCTTGTTTTAAAATGGGATTCCAGAAATGAGGAAAAGGGAAAACATGGAAAGTTTAACAGTTTGCATAAAGGCCCTTACATGATTGAAGCTTTCTATGGAACCAATTCATTTCTATTAGAATATTTGACAAGAGAAACATTGCCAAGAGGGCCTGTTAATGGTTGGTTACTCAAGCACTACTTCACCTGAGTTCAGTTGGTTATGAAGCACAACATTGTAAATATCATTTAATTTCAAGTATTGCAAGTGTAGATGGTTGTCATCAGGAATTGAAGCCTGAAGTGAAGGCCCTAAGTTTCAAATGAATTGCTACCATGTGTAACTATTTTTCAATTAATCAGGTCAATCTCAGTTGTTTTAAGATTAAATAAATGCCCAATGGAGAAGGCTACTGGTCTACAATGTTCTTGACACCTCACAGGGAGGATGTCATCCCCATTGGAGCCATTGTTAGGGTCCTATAAATATAGTAGTCAAGGTATGATTATCTAGCCATCTATCCCACTAGGATATTGTAAATTATTTTTAATTTTAAGATTGTTTAGCATATAAAAAGAAAAATAGAATAGAAAGAAAAAACAGAAAGGAAAAGAAAAAAGAAAAATAGAAAGGACAAGAAAAAATATAAAGGGGAAAAGAAAATAATAAAACTCCAAAGGGCACGCTAGTACAAATTCCGCCAATTTACCAAATTATATTAAATTATGTTTTAAAATTTTGAAATAAAGGTGATTTGATTGTTTTTGTCACCTTCCATAAAAACGTTTTTACTTTTCAGCGGTTGAGATCGCCCCCACCCAGATCAACTGTGGGGGACAATGTTTGGAACCCCCCCACCCCCAAAAAAAAAAAAAAACCAACTTTCAATGCTCCTTCCGCCTGTTTGCTCCTGCTCCATCCTTGACACCCATCATCCATCGTTCCATCCATGTCACCCATCCTCCACATCATGTAACCGGTAGCATTCAAATTTCCTGCCAACAGTCATATAGTCATTAGCCATTAATTTTCTCCCGCCAACGTCTAAAAACTCATAAACGCTATGCTCCAAAATGGTAATAATATCATTGATCACCCTCAATTACCATTAAAAAATATTGTATCAACCTATATTATCCCTTTTTGCCTTTTATTTTATCCACACAGGTTCATATTGAAAGATTTCCAAGCTTGCCAATGCCTTCTACAAAGTTTTCTCTTCTGCAACCAATCCAATTGCGACCTGGTAACATTGTTGTTTGAATTTCCTATTAAATTAAAAATGTCTTCGCCTAAAGGAAAGGGAAATATGCTTGATGAAAAAACTATGGTACCTCTTGTCCCTGATTTAGATAGGTCTCCTTTGATTGATACCCAGTACAAGATAGCAGAAACACAATCTGAGTTTGATCTATATGAGCTTCATAACTGGGCAAAACAAAAGTATTTAAACCAGAGTGATGATTTAAATATCTAAGAATCATTTCTACCTCAATTTACCTTTCCCCTAACTCATATTTTCCCATAATTCTCTACCTAGTGTCATCTCAAGTACCTCCCCAGCAAGAAAGCAGTAATTTCTTGGAACAATGAGACCCTATTCTTTATTATTGCAGAAGCCATTTTTCAAGCTCTCTAGGTTAATACTCAAACCTATTTACATCCATTTTCTACAGATGCACTCATGGAGATATACAAAAATATTACCTTCCCTCAGCAAGCCCATAGTTTTGAATGTTTTCTACCTGAGAATTTCAAACTGCCTAGAACAAATCCCCCATACTCTACTTTTGTCTTCCTTGAGATGTCAAGACAATTCATTTCCATGGTTACTTTCTTATTAGGTTATCATATAGACCAGTGGGTATATGAGTTATTGTTAGGGTTTTTATCATAATTTTTAGTTGTTCAGAAGCCTTCAATTCTTTTCAATTATAGTCACTAGTTATCAGATGTTATACATGAGAAGTTTCTCAAGTTTAAAGCTCAAGGTGTGTTCAAAAACCAATCAATTTTAGTACATCTAATGCTATTTTACCAAGCAGACAAGTTGAAGTTCCAATTATAGAAGATGGATGATCAGGGAAGTCCATTACCAGTCATTCACTGGACCTCTTTAGTTAGAAAGAAATTCGAAGATTATTCATTCAATGATTTTGTGGATCAATTTTTACATACATCCTTATGTCTACTTAGCAATGATTCTATACCAAGGATTTCACTAGAGATCAAGAAAGTTTTTCATCTTTCAGAACAGGCTAAAGTTGGAGACTGGTATCTCGACCAAAACTATACAGATATTTGGATCTATGGGTGTGAGCTTCCTCCCAATAGATTACCAGTTTTTGTACCAGTAAGGATTTTCGCTTTGAAATACACTAGACAAATGTTAAACATGGATGCATTACATTTTGTATCAAATAAAAGGAAAGCACAATTGAAATTGAAGGCACATGTTGGGCCTTATATTGTAAATACCAGAGCTACAACAAAGGAAGTGGAGGAAATATTAAACAAGATGAAATTTAAACTAAGCTTCACATGGTCTTATGATCCATTAGGGATAATTTCAAAGTTAAGAGATGAGCAGAAGACCACTCCATATGCACATACACCTAGGCCATAGATAGAGAAATATCCTAATTAGGAACAATGGATAGAGAACACACTATTGAAGGCTAAAGAACAAATTGTCATTCAATCATCTCTGCAAACTCCTATTACAAAAGACAAATAAGTCAAGAGACCAAGGGAAAGTATGTCCCCTACAGATTCAGAAGCACAAGATGCAGACTTTCATGTCTTCAAGAGGACAAAGAAGGATCCAAATACTAACACTAAGAGTGATTCTCAGGTAATAAATATTCAAGAAACATCCTCAGAAGAAAAGGATTCACAGGAGAAAAGTACAATGGTTTTGACAAGTATTCCCACCACTTCATTCCCATATGTTAAGGAGACAACTAATTCTACGATCTCTTCTACATCTCAGATTCTAACACAATGTAATATTTTTGCAAGATGCAGTGAGATCAAGAGGAAGAATGAAGCATTGAAGGATTCAACATATTCATATTTTTGGAAGAAATCTACCGCCACTCAACATTAATTATTGTCTTCTTTTGACACAAAAAAAAGGGGAAGTTCCAAATGGAATTTTTGGAACCTACAGTTCCAGCCCCCAAAATTGTAGAAGACTACAAATCTTCAATATTTTATGTTGATACCAAAAAGTTTCATGCAATCAATCAAATCGATTTGCATAAGAAATAAGGTGAGATGATTTATTCAACACTGACCAGTTCATCCATTGTTGCCTCAAATGTGCAAACCTCTCTAAATAATATGCATTCATAGTTGAAGATAGAACGAATGCCTTCTCTGGCCAAAAACACTAGAATTGAAACTTTAGAATAATTAATAATCAAACTAGGATATGATCCTAGTAATGTTAAGGAAGCCAAGGAGATAATTAAAAACAAAAATGCAGATATTAAAGCCCTCGGGAAATAACTTAAGCTTCCAACCACAGAGCACCCTCACGCCAAACAGGTGACCAATTTGGAAATGGAGAAAGAAAATGTGTTCAAAATAATAGCTGAACAGAATGTTCAAATCTAGAAGATGGAACAAGACATGGAAGCACCATTGAAAGAAAAAGAACAATTGGAAGCAAGAGGTACATCAACACAACAAGAAGTACAACAAACAACACAAGCATCAACTTTAGATTCTTCTGAGAAGATAGTTCAAGCTTTAGGGGAATTATCATTAACAAATAAGGAAAATGAGAAGTTAATAACAACACTCACAAATATCGAGGAAATCAAGATAAAAGAAAATAATTCATACCCAGCAGAGGTGAAAGAGAACTACAAATTGATACATCAAATTCAAAAGTATGAGAATCAGTCTCTAACAGCTTAGATTTTGGCAGAGGCCAAAAAGAGTATATGGCATAACATAAATGAAAACATCACATAATTATGGTTATCCATTCAAATCATATTTGAGTAGGAAGAGTTAGTGCAGAATGTCAAGGTAGAAATTACACAAACAAAGATTGAAATAGAGCATAGGCCAGCAAAAGAAAATAGAATTATTAAGACGTTGAATTCTAAAACTAAGGAATAGCTTAAATAACTCCATATGCAAGACAGAACAAGCATAGTGATGGAAGTAAAAAGGGTATTAACAAAGAGGAACCTCATGATACAGTTTAAGAATAATTGCAAAGAATTGGAGTTACAGGTAAAAAAATTAACATAAAATTTAATGTATTGTAGGAGAAAGGCTCCCAGCTCTAAGAGCTTCTAATGGAAAATTGATTGCATTGGAAAATTATCAAGATAAATTATGGAATATAGTTACAAATGCATCCAAGTTTGCTAAAGTAAGAGGAAATATAAGTGGAGAATATTTCATGGAAGGCCTACATCATGATTTATTCATTCAACATCAAATACATAATCTATTTTTAAACTAACCAACTTTCCAGACATACACAGAATTAGTTGAGAGATTTCGGAACATGGTGAATTTTTCAATTCCTAGTGAAGAGCACTGAGATAAGTTTCTGGATCTAGTTGAATAAAGACAAGTAGAAATCCTACTGTTTTGGGAGCAGGCAGACAGAAGAAGCACAAAATTAGCTACAGTCTCTAATAGTTCACCTCAAAGTTTGAACAGAAAATAAAAAATAGTCTAGATTTCCTATTACTTAGTTCTATTTTGGAAATATCTACATGTTTTTAGTAGATATTATTTAGTAATAGATTTTATTTGAATTCTAAATCAATTCAATACCAACTCTATAAAAATTTTGTAAAGAGACTTAGTAAGGGTTGGATTATGCAAGAAGAAAAAAAAAATTGTGACTGTAAGCAGTTAAATATATTTTTGAAGTAATCACTTAAGTAATACAGAGGCAGTTTGTTTTCAGGATTCTTTTTTTAAGCAACTGGTGATGTTCTCCTCTTTGTAAATTTTTTTCTCCTTTCAAGTTTCATATGAATTTTTTCCTCTTTAAATTGTTTACAAGAAGATTAAGGGCTGAATTTACTTTCAGTACTCTGCTCCGTCTTGTTAGGTAATCTCAATGTTTTCTTTTTTATATTAAGTATAGAATTCATCTATGTATGATTTATATTTAATTGATCCTAATTATTATTCATCTCATCCACACCACCATAGCTCTATGAGATCTAGGATTTTTCTTACCTCGCCCTATTTTTTACTCCTCTGTTTATTTTAATTGATTATTGAAGACCTTATGACTCCATTCCCAATGGACTTCTCTTCTATTTTACAACCAAAACTTTAAAAAATATATCTTGTCCTTTCATACCTAGCCTAAAATATAAACACTAAGATTAAAAACCATACAGAGAGAGGCCTCTCTAAAGCTATAAGAGCTAGATCCTAGCTTTAAAAGTGGTTTGTGGTTACCTCTACAGTTTCCTTTTCAGCCTATGAAAACTTTGAAGTG
The DNA here is from genome assembly GCA_000404065.3 of Pinus taeda. Classification (NCBI taxonomy): domain Eukaryota; kingdom Viridiplantae; phylum Streptophyta; class Pinopsida; order Pinales; family Pinaceae; genus Pinus; species Pinus taeda. The sequence continues at coordinate 167,702 of APFE031155650.1, read as the reverse complement.
CTAACAGAGAATAAAATCCTTACTTGTTTATGACATCACTGGTTAGTAGTGTTGATCCAAACCTTATGAATTTTTAAATAAACTTGTTTAGTCCTTGCCTTGTTAAAAGAGATGATACTTAAAATAATAATAATAACATAACCATTGTACTATAGTTACAAAGATCAAATGTTGTGGAACCATACCTTGTTGATGTCCAGTGTTTGATAAAATAACTAGTCATGCAAACTTCAACGTACCAAGGAATAAAATAAACATAAGCCAAGGAGAAACCACACCAGAATAGGACATATGATAATATCCTTCAAACACTACCATCACAGAGTTTCCAAATGTGACCACAAGGTTCTAGAATAGATCTGAATGTTCTGAGAAGTAGTAGTCCCTTATGCTTAGAAAATAACAACTTTGAGGCTAAATTTTCATACCATAAAATGTTGAATTGTCCATAATATAACCTTAAATTTTGTGCATTGGTTTATTCTTCAGGTTTGCGGCTATGTCTTGCAAAGAAATCAAGACAAATAGACCCTACACATGATGTTTTAAGCCCAAACAAATCAAAATGAATCGATAGAGTGTGCTCATAAACCCTTTGTTGTCCCTTAAGTGATCCTGTATTAAAGAGGAGTGATTTTCTCCTTTGCTGATTTCCTCACGGGTCCAAGAATTTTAGAGGTAATCTATTTAAATGATAATTGTTTTTGGATCATATGTTTGGGAGTGGATAGGTCTCCATTTTATAGATTTTGGAAGGCTTTTAGGTGAACATTGGAGATCCTTTTGAGGAGGATTCATAAAGATATTAAAAGTAATTTAATTAATAATAATAACTTCAATGTGACTTCTTCTGAAAAAACTCCTTATACATTATAATAACTTGTGTGCTAGGAAAAAGGGTAATTTCCCTTATTGTGAGAGATTTTACTTTTAGGTTTAGTTGAGGAGAGTAAGGTCTCTTTTTATAGTGTTTTGAAGGGGCTAGTAAGGGATTCATTATGTGAGGATTTTAGGAAATTTAAAAAAAAAATTATTCTTAATACCATTAATTTAATTTAATATTTCTTATTTATTTTTATTTCTAAATTACTAAGAAATTATATACGAACCCTCTCTTGGTGTGTTTTGTATATGACATAGGGGTGCATTTGGTCCTACAAAGGTTGTGAAGTCAATGATTGGTTCATTGCCTTTGGTTCTTGAAGTTACTAAACTTATACGTGGTGAGATTACGATGATAACAATGTAATATATTGACACCCATAAGAGGACGTGTCATATCACTACCCCTAGGGGTTTTGGCCTAGAAACTGGGGTCACCAACTTCAACTGTTAATATCTCTTAAACCAAGAGGCCTCTCAAGGCGTACCACATATCAATAGAAACATATTTTTTAGGAGAATATAATGACATAGATCTCTTACTCAAACTCAATGAATTGACCTACCAAAAACCCTCAAAAAATTCAGGCTACATCCTTAGTCTAGGGAACCCAAACCCTAGGACTTGGGTTTTTAACCATCCAATAGTGTAGTTGTTATCTTGATGTAATATGAAAATTACTAAGAAGCATTCATTATCCATTTGACATCAATGATTATGTTTATTGTCAAAGTCAAACCCAATCAACTCCATGGGTTGACATCAATGACAACACCATCCAACAATATCCCCCTTTGCCATTGGTGGAAACACTCATGCTCCTCCTGTGGGTACAACTCCCCCTGACACCATTCTTCACCTCCTTATTGATATTTCAATCTCCTTCTTAGGTTTTTCTCTCCCCCTGAGAATTTATTTAGCTTCATGTGGACATGTTATATGATTTTATCCCCCTTACGAGAAACCCTCTTGTAAAAGTCTATCAATGATGATCCTTGTGGACTTGTGTCCTCAAGGGAATCCTTCCTTTGTGAACGTGTAATCCTTCAACTGTTTTCCCCCTTGAATGACCTATTATGAAACTTCCATCTTGTTTAAACTATTTATATGTCAATCGTAGACTTGTGTCCCTCTACAAACTTCAAGTAGTCAACAAGTCGGATTGTTCAAAATAATGATTCACCTAACGATTCATCTTGACTCGATTCCTCACAACCTGTTATGAATTCTGAAGGAATGATTGTTGGGACTTTCTTGTCTTTCTACACTTCTTATTGATCCTTTTACCTATTCTTCCTAAACAATTTCATCATGTACCTATTTCCTCTTTCAAACCTTCTTATTATCATCATCAATATTCATGATTGGTTCCATTTTGTTCCTGCAATGATGAGCTATGTGCCGATAATTGTGACACTTGAAACATTCGATATCTGGATGGTTCCTTCATTCTTGAGTTGTGTGTCCATGCTTATGACATTTAAAGCATTCAATGTCATCCATAGAATATGTCATCTGGTATCTATCTTGAGAACCTGCAAACTTGCTTCTAGGGTTTCACAAATAATCGTTGTACCTACAAAAAACTTCGCAATCCCTAGCCATATGTCCATAGTTAACACATAAAAAGAAATAACCATCAAATAAATGTGCATACCTAATGGTTCATTCATATGTGATGGTCCTTGATATTTTTACATGTCAACAACTTTACAAACCTTGACCATATGTCCATACTTAGCACACGAAAAATAATAACCATTAAATAAATTAACATACCTGGAAGATTTTTCATTCTTCTTTGGAGGTGGTGTTCTAGTCCATTGTCATCCTTTGTTCTTGAATTCTTTGGTCTTGTTCTTTGGAGTTGAAACATTATTCTTTGGCTTTTCACTTTGATCAACTTCCTTCTTAGAATCATCCTACAAAGATGTGAAGATTGTACCTTAATCAATTGGAGCTTTACCAACTTTAATTGCCTTTAGTTTTGCTTCTTCATCTATCTTATCATGTATGTGTTATTTTTGCAATACCTTGAGATTTTTTATCTCATCATGGGTTGCATCAAGTTATCCTTTATTTTGAGCAAGGTCTTCCTAAAATTCATTCGTCAACAATTTTCTTCTTTCTTCTGCTTCTTCTACTTGTATCTTGATAAGAGAGGCTTTTTCAAATTCTCGATTAAGTACCTATATATGTTCCTTTTTCTTCTCAATCTCAATCCTAAGCCTACTTAGTTAAGATAAAGAGGTTTCCAATTCCTTTTACTTTTGGTCAATTTCGGATATGTATCATTGATCAGATTCCTTCCTTTCAATTTCGGCTTCCTGCATCTGTTGTTTGAGCCTACCAATCTCTGAAAAGGGTGTGTCAAGTTCTTGTTGCTTCTGTTAGACTTCTCTCTTGAGCTCTTGTGTCTTTTCATTATTGAATTCTTCCAATTGAGTTCTAATACTGCTAATCATCTTCGTAGAATATTCATTTTCCTTGATGATTTCTTTTGTTGCCTTCAATTTTGCTTCCAAAAGTCTTGTATTTTCCTTTTGACTTTTGAGTTCCTTTATCACCTTGATCACTTGATTTTGAAACTTTGTCTTACTCATTTCTCCAATTTCTTTATCATAATTATAAGGATACTAATTTTCAATAACATCTTGACTTAGTTGCTTTATTGAATATAGATTATGAAGCTTTTCCCAAAGATCTTTAGTTGTTGAACATTGACCAACTTTTGTTTTCACAGAATTTGGAAAAACATTAAAAATCATATTCATGGACTTTGAATTGTACTGTTTAGCTTCGTCGGTAAATATTTTTCCAAAATCAAATGATTCTCATACTCTACGTTCATGCAAATGTACTTCCATATTGCATTACCATATCCAACAATTATTTGCATAAAAATTAGGCATTGGTACACAATACTCACTTTCTTCAGATTTTGTTGTACTTGTACCTTCCTTTGAAATCCTTGCAACCTGCTTCTTTAAATTTCCCATCTCTATGCTTTGAAAATTTCCTTCCAGCAATTAATTTGTTACTGAATGAACCAAGATCTGATACCAATTGTTGGAAATATTGAGAGGGGGGTTGAATCAGTATTTCTTAGAAATTAGCACTTTTTAATCATTTTCAGAGCATTAGTTATTCTTCAGTTATTATTAATGTTATTCTTCAACAATTATAAACATTAATCAGCAGTAGACAACACCATACAACAATTCAAGAAGATAAAACAATAGACACAAATATTTTCAGGTGAAAAACCCCCTCTAGGTCAAAAACCACCAATTGTTACTCTAGTAATTCTTGTATTCTCTCTTTAAAAGAAAAATTAATTACATCAAGATTTTTGCTAAAACTGAGGGATGCGTCGACCCCCTAATTCACAGGCCATAACCTGTAGGATGCTACTAAACCCTAATATCTTGTTGCAACCAGAAGGACGCCCCAACACCCTGTAGTTTAGGCCACAACATGATGAGTGCCCCAACACTCTATTTACAAGTTGATGTCGGGAAGGACGTTTTTCCACCCAGTTAGTTTATCATCCACAACTGAATGGAAACCACAATGCCCTATGCAAGCCACAACTTTCCCTAACACCACCCTACCACCCTGAAGTATTCTCAAGCCACAACTTGAAGGTGACTCCAATCACCCAGAAGAGTTGGTAGATCACATTTCACAATTTTCATACTGGATCCCTTGTACTTTGTAGAATAGTTGTAAGAAAGATGTAGAATAAATTTCAAATCCTGGTAATCATTGATCATTGTTCCCACAAACTAATCATTGCATAATGTTATGCATCAAGCTATCATTGTTCAGTTGCACATCACTAGCATTGCACACTGTATATCACTATTACTACAAATAAGTACACAATTGTTGGCTATCATTTCATGCTACTGCTCATGAATGAATAGTCATCAATTCACAACCAATGTCATCATCGTATCAAGATTCACTCGATGCTACAACCATATGGAACTACAATCAAATAATGGCACAAACCAATGTGCCTCAGGTCATTCCGATGACTTGCAATTAGTGCTTTCAAACTTAGCCCAAGGATGGCTACCAGCATATGTGTTTTCACTTCTATTGTTGAACACAAATCATATATTGGTGTTTGTGTTCGAAGTAAATAAGCACAAATTCTCACTGCCAAGCTTGTATGTCAAATCCATATCTTCATTCACTGTCAAGTTATTATCACTGTACCACTATCACTTCTCATGATCAATAATATTGTTGCTAAAACCAAAATAGGATAGTCAATATCTTGTTGTCCTACATAACTCGAACTTTTCTAATAAATACAAAGTCACCTTCTACAAAAACCTTTTTCAATATATACTGCTACGTGTCACTATTAGCATTACTATAAATGATGAAAACCCATAGTCATGAAATGTATAGTTTTCAAAATTCTCACTATGATTAAATATGAAATAACAATCCCTTTTTTTGTTTATATTATCAAGATCATTTTTCTTAATGTTGATACCTTTTGACTTTAAGAGATGAATCCAAATTTTCTTGGTATAATTAAAGATATGCCTTGAACTGTAATGCTTTGAACTAAAGCACAAAACTAAAGTCAATCATCGGCTTAGTGCATTTTGATACTTGAAGTTGTTCAACAAGACAATGAGATTACAGAGGGAATCACTGTCATATATTCACAATGGGATACCTAACAAAGGTGTATCTTATTCATATATCACATATGTCACTTCAAAACTTGTTTATCTACTACTTATTGAAAATTCCAACAACACATAAATCTAGGGCCTATCAAGATTCATCGATGACTGCAAAAGGATAGCTCTAATTTGTTCAACTCAAGGATCCTAATAACATGTATTTACCAATAAGATTTGCAATTCTTCCCTTGACAAGAGACGTCCTAGCTTCTATAGATTTGTAGAGAGAATAAAATCCTCTAACAAAGGTGTATCTTATTCATATATCACATATGTCACTTCAACACTTGTTTATCTACTACTTATTGAAAATTCCAACAACACATAAATCTAGGGCCTATCAAGATTCACCAATTACTGCAAAAGGATAGCTATGATTTGTTCAACTTAAGGATCCTAATAACATGTATTTACCAATAAGAGTTGCAATTCTTCCCTTGACAAGAGACATCCTAGCTTATGTAGATTTGTAGAGAGAATAAAATCCTTACTTGTTTATGACACCACTGGTTAGTAGTGTTGATCCAAACCTTATGAATTTTCAACCAGACTTGTTTAGTCCTTGTCTTGTTGAAAGAGATTACTGAACAAAATAAATAAATAAATAAATAAATAATAATAATTAATAACAAAACAATTGTAATGTAGTTACAAAGATCAAATGTTGTGAACGCATACCTTCTTTATGTCTAGTGTTTGATAAAATAACTATTCATGCAAACTTCGATGTACCAAGGAATACAATAAACATAAGCCAAGGAGAAACCTCACCAGAATAGGATGTATGCTAATATCCTTTCAACAATACCATCACAGAGTTTCTGAATGTGACCACAGGGTTTTAGAATAGTTCCGAACCTTTTGATAAGTAGTAGTCCCTTATGCTTAGAAAATAACAACTTTGAGGTTGAAATTCCAAATGTGACCCCAGGGTTCTAGAATAGATATATGAACCTTCTATGAAGTAGTAGTCCCTTATGCTCAGAAAATAACAACTTTGAGGTTGAAATGTCATGCCATAAAATGTTGAATTGTCCAAAACATAACCTTAAGTTTGGTGCGTTGGTTGCTTCTTCAGGTCTATGGTAATGTCTTGCAAAGAGCTCTAAACAAATAGACCCTTAACATGATGTTTAAGCCCAAACAAATAAAAAAAAATCCAAAGAGTGTGATCATAAATACTTCGTTGTTCCTTAAGTGGTCCTGTATTAAAGAGGAGTGATTTTCTCCTTCGTTGATTTCCTCAAGGGTTCAATAATTTCATAGGTAAGCTAATCAAAAAATAATTATTTTTGGATGATATATTTGGGAGTGGATAGGTCTCCTTTTTATAGATTTTGGAAGGATTTTAGGTGAACATTGGAGAGCCCTCCTAAGAGAATTCATAAAGATATTAAAATTAATTTAATTAATATCTTTTGTGCTAAGAAAAAGGGTCGTTGGCCTTATTGTGAGAGATTTTACTTTTAGGATTAGGTGAGGAGAATAAGGTCTCTTTCTATAGTGTTTTAGAGTGGCTAGTAAGGGGTTCATTATGTGAGGATTGTAGGAAATTTAAAACAATGCTTATTCTTAATAAATTAATTTAATTCAACAGTTTTTATTTACTTATTTGTTTAAATACCAAGAAATTGTATACTAATCTTCTCTTAGTGTGTTTTTTAGATGACATATGGGTGCATTTGGTGCTACCAAGGTTGTCAAGTCAATGATTGGATCATTTCCTTTGTTCTTGAATTTATTCAACTTATATGTGGTGAGATTACGGTGGTAAACAATGTCATATATTAACAATTGTAAGAGGAGGTGTTATATCACTACCCCTAGGGGTTTTAGCCCAAAAACTGGGGTCACCAACTTCAATTGTGACTATCACTCAAACTAGGAGGCCTCTGAGGGTATACCACATATCAACAGAAACATATTTTCAAGAAGAATCAATGACATATATCTATGACTCAAATGCAATGATTTGAACTACCAAAAACCCTTGACAAATTCAAGGTACACCCTTAGTTCAGGGAACCCAAACACTAGGACTTGGGTTTTCAATGATCCAACAATATATTTGTTATCTTGATGTAATATAACAATTACTAACAAGAATTCATTATTAATTTTACATCAAAGACTGGTTTTTTTTGTCAAAGTCAAACCCAGTCAACTCCATGGGTTGACATCAATGACAACACCATCCAACATATTGTTAAACTTAAAAAAACTAACTATCCTAGGGTTTCAATATTATCAACAATATATTCTAAGCATCAACAAGTTAGAGATTTATAGTGAACCCTAAAATATAGTTTCCACAAAAATGAAAAAATGACAAGAGATATGACATAGTTAGATTTAATCTAGTGATTGATCTTCCTAACAATAATTTTTTACGATTCAAAATCCTAAACATAAAATAGTTAGTAATACAAGGAAATTTTTAAAATAATTTTAATAAATAAGTTTCTACAAATAAGCATACATGGAGTTTCTCCTTTTACAACCCTTGTAGGGTTTTTCCTTGGATTGATCTCTCTCATGAATCACAATTTATACATGCAATACTTAATGACAAGTACAACAAAGAAAACTATATGATACCAATAATTGTGAAGTCAATCTAGGGTTTCCTAGGCAATTAAAGTTTCTAATTACAAACATTGGAAATCAAAATATCTTTTACAAACCCTATGACTAGGGTTCTTCATGAGTTACCTGGGGTTTTACACTATTGGATAGAGACTACCAATATTAAATTTTTTAAACCCTAATATAACTCATATCTTTATCATACATATCTTATAAATACATACCTTTGCCTTTGTTTGTTTCATTGAGCTTGTTTCCATTCACAAACTAAAGACAAGTTGTTGGATAACCAAAACATAAAAGATAAATCCAGTACTTACCTGAGATAGATGAGGTCTTAATGCCAAGGATGTTAGAATAATGTTTCCATGATTAACATCGCTTTCTTGTAAACTGTGATCCTTCTAACTATTTGTTCCATGGTGATTTCTTCTTATTTATATGAATATGCATGCCTTATTCACTATTGATTAGAATTGGACTTCATGAAGGTGATTGTAAGAGGTATTGTTTATCAACATATATTTACTACTACAAAACATGAAGTTTCCCATCACCAAAAAAAGGAGATAGTTCATTCTTAGAGACTGTATCTTTTTCTTTCGTGATTATGGAGACTGTTGTAAGGTTTTCTCCTACATGTCATGATAAGAAAAATTTCCTTCAAGTATAGTGACTTTTTTTTTTCTATGTAAATACTAAGTCTATTAAAAAAGTAAAAATATAGTTACAGAGCGGTCGATACCTCAGAGGAGGTTCAGGACAGTCCAACAAGACAGACAGACAGTCCCAAAATTGGGATTTACCAGATACAAAAGCCCAGAGTTGTATAGAGAAAGTAGGGCAAAGTGATAGCTCTCAAAAAAAGACAGATTATAATCTGTAACCATACTGACTGGACTACCTAGATGTTCCTGAGCAAAAATACAGACCCAAAAATTTGGAACTATAACATGGATACAAGCCTAAGGCAGAAAGATGTTAACAGAAGCCATATAGGCATTATAAAAAGGGGTGAAGAACATAGAGAGGACCAAAGAAGCAACCATAACCCAGAAGTCTTCAAACAACTGAATCGTTTTCCGGAATCTCCTCCTCCACGGGGCAAGGATAGCCCATCCACGTGTCGTCCACATTCTCCTTGAGAGCTGAATCGTTGCCGTCTGGAGGAGCTGCCAACTGTCACATGCTATCTATGCCATCTGTCAGTCAAGCAGATACTGGAGCGTTCTGTTGATTGCTATCAGGAAGCTGGAGATGTCGCCGGCTTTTCCTTCATCTTGGGAATTGCCACAATTGAACCCAAAACCCATATCTACCCTCTGTTGCACGTTATCTCCTGGATATTGAGTTGAAGGGGTGTTCGTATCAATAGTAGGTTGAGCTTCTTCCTTTGAGAAGATAACCATAATGTTGGCCGAGAGAACAAGTTGGTTAAGGCGACTGTGAAACGTGAAATGGGTGGTTTGAAAGGAATTGTGCAGGAGTGGCCTACTAGTTTTAGAGGTGGGTGAAGCCAAGGCCAGAGGGATGACAGGTAGAGGAGCAGGCTGAGAGTGCCCACGACCTCCACGACGATGAACCGTGGGCACAGTAGCAGGATAGCTTGGAGGAGAAGAAGAACAGGGAATAAAGCAAATGCCAGAGTGAGGGAGCCTGTAATGCCTGAGAATCCAGACATGCAGTGCCACCTTCAAACCACGACAAGAATGAGAAACCAGCGATATATGCATGGGGGGAGGCTAGGGGTATATATTAACAGGGAGAGACGAGGCTGCCATTAAATCAGAACCTGGTGAAATTTCTCGAGCCCTTTGCATAATCAATTTCGCATGAGGAGTGATATGCCTGTATACAGTATAAATCGTTTCCATCTGCGGGAAGGCCTAGGAAGGTGCGCATTTCTGCCACCTCCTGTACCAGCTACCTCCATGACGTTGAACCATCATAAATAAATCTTTAATGCACCCACATCCGGGTGAGTGTCTTATGCCTGGTACCTGTCATTCTTCATAATATTGTTGTAATTCATAAGTTGGGAAGCTGAGACAAGGATGGAGAATGAACCTATATGTAGTTCCAACCTGCATTCCACTCCAAGATTTGCAAGAAAGTCTGCGACTTTATTTCCTTCCCGTCGGGTATGCTTGATGTAAATGGCCCTGTGCCAAAAGAGCCAAATAGCAATGAGCTCAATCCTTTTTGTCATTCGCCAGCTTTTGCTTACCTTGTGCAATGGAGTACCTTGCAAAATTTTTGAAACCATATTTATAATAATCTGAGAATCCCCTTCTATGATTAGTGGAAAGAATCCTTTATCTTGAGCTATAATGAGACCTTGCCATAAGCCTTCCAATTTCGTTGAGTTGTTAGTATCCCATCCTTTTGAACCAAAAAAATATAAAAGGGGAACACCTTGATGGTTTCTGAAGATTCCTCCAAATCCTGAATTACCTGGATTGCCCTTTGAGGCTCCATCAAATTTAGCTTTATCATATTGGGTGGTGGAGGGAGCCATTTTGTGGATGGCCGATCTGGAGAGGATAGATTTCCTTTGGAGATGAGCTCTTGATTCAGTTGGATATTCCAATTTGTCCAGATGGATTGTTCTTGCGAAAGAGAAGGAAAGTCATCCTGGGACCAGGAGCAGATGGAGAGGGATTCTTTAATATTTTGGCAGAGGATGGTCCAAAGGTTTTCCATGGGCATGGATTGGTCCTTAAATACCCTGTCGATTCCTTTCCTTCCAGATGTTCCACATTAGGAGTCCAAGAATAAGCATCCACAGAGTGTTTAGAAGTTTGCTTTGATAAGGTTTTTTGTTCCATTGGCGGGCTGTACCTATGACATCTCCCTGGACTCGACCATCTTTTTGGCAGTGAAAGCTAACTTTTTCCCATAGATTACGCGCTATGCAACAAGATTGCATAAGATGTTTAATTGATTCTTCTTGTTTCTTGCATTTAGGGCATCTAGAGGGTCCATGATAATTCTTTTTCCAGAGATTATCCCATGTGAGGGTTTTATTTTGACAAAGGAGCCACAGAAAGGTGGAAACTTTCGACCAGTTGGGGGGGTCCCAAACTTTGCTCCATAGTCCATCTTTAACTATACGCTCCTTGAGTATTATATTGTAGGCTTCCTTTGTGGTGAAAGTGCCTTTTTCCTCATAGCCCCACTTAAGGATGTCCATTTCCTCCGAAAAAGGAATTTTCCTTTTTTGTAGTTTTGAAGAAAGAGCTTGCTGAGCCTGTTCTGTGCCATGCCTTAGGATTTGATCTGCATCACTCCATCTTCTGTGACCCTGTGTGGAGGAGGGCTTTCAAAAATTATTGACCCTATCTAATTCATGCATATCCTGCTCCAGAAGCTACAGGTGAGAAAGAAATTCTTAAGCTTTGGTAGTTGTTGCCAGGAGTCCTCCCAGAATCTAGCTGTGTTGCCATTCTTGATTTCCCAAAAGATATGTTGTTGTATTAATTTCCTGTGTTGTTTGGCTAAGTTCCATATTACTGATCCAGTGCTGTCTTCTGACATACGTATTCGTTCTTCAATTGGACTGTTGCTTGCATATTTGGCTGTCCATGGAGAGGCCCAGGGGGTGAGGGGCGCAGAGAGCCATCTCCACCAAATTTTTGCACCCATGGCTTCGTTGCTGTGAGTCAGATCCCTCAAACCAATGGCACCAGCACATTTTGGAAGGTAGACTTTATCCCATTTGACAAGAGCCCACTTACGGGTAGGACCAGAACTTCCCCATAAGAAGGAATGTTGGAGTCTCTTGATTTCCTTAAGAACCCATTTGGGGCCAGCCATAATAGAGAAGAGGTATAGCGGCATGGAATGAAGAACAACTTTTATGAGGACTAATCTGCTGGCCATATTAAGGGACCTATGAGTCCAAAGGAAGAGACGAGCTTCTAATTTTTCCAAAAGGATTTTCCAGGAGGAGTGTTTGAGAGCTGAGGCTATTAGAGGCACCCCAAAATATTTGGAACGTAGAGCCACAATGGTGAAACCCATGATACATGCTATAGCTGCTTGATTCGTTGCAGGGGTGTTGAAAAAAAAGATTTGAGACTTGATTTTATTGACATTGGCTCCAGAGGCTTCGGAGAATTCAGACATAAGAGATTTTAGTTGACGGGCCTCCAGAACAGAGGGGTGGCCGAAAAGCATGTTGTCGTCAACAAAATGTTGGTGGGAAAAAGTAGGGGAGTTGTAAAAAGATAAGCCTTTGAGGAGATGAGATTGAAGGGCTGAATGAATACTGCGACCCAATCCCTCTGCCATGATAACGAAGAGGAAGGGAGAGAGAGGATCTCCCTGCCTAATTCCTCTGGAGGGATGAAAGGTAGGTGAAGGTATACCATTGATTAACACAGAAAAGAAATATGAAGATAACATACTCATAATCCATCTTACCCAAGGAGGAGCAAAACCAAAAGCTATTAGAACTTTCCGTATGTAAATCCAACTTAAACTGTCAAAAGCCTTGGATAAATCAATTTTGAGCAGCATACCTGGTTTCTTGGAGATCTTCAACGAATGAATTATTTCTTGATTTAGGATAATGCCATTGGTTATCTGCCAGCCTTCTACATAGCCTAATTGCTCTGGCGAGATTATGAGAGGGAACAATAATTTCAGTTGGGAAGCAATCACCTTGAAAACAATTTTGTAAATTATGTTGCATAGAGCAATAGGTTTGTATTTATCCAGAGTACTAGGCTCCACCTACTTGGGTATTAGTGCAATGAAAGTGGCATGTAGACCAAGGTACATCCATCTTAATGTTTGTGATTCCTCCACCAATTGCCAGAACTCCAGTTTAATCAGGTCCCAGAAGTGGTGAAAAAAGTTGGAGGTGAATCCATCCGGACCCGGCGCTTTTCCAACTTTCAATTGATGCACAGCCTCTTCTACCTCCTGAAGGTCCACTAGTCTGAGAAGAAGTTGATTATGCTCCTCTGATATTAATTTGGGAATGTTGCTAAGAATAGAATCCATAGCCGGCAGTCTATCTATATTTGGTTCTTGGTGATCTTGCTTGAAATAGTTGAGGAATTCACTTTCAATGCCTGTTTGGTTTTCAATTCTTTCTCCCTGCTCATTCTGAATATGGGATATATTGTTATTCATTCTGCGTTGAACTGTAGTTCGATGAAAAAATTTTATATTTCTTTCTCCATCCTTCAGCCATTTTATTCTTGATTTTTGTCTCCAGAGAGTTTCTTCCTATTTGGCCCTTTCTAGAATTTGTGATTCCAAAATTTGTTCCTGTTTTGACAAATCTTCAGATCGCCCTTCGTTTATGATCCTCTACTGTAGATTCTTCATTTCTTGATTAAGGGCATTTTGAGCCTGGAAAATGTCGCCAAAAGACGAATGGTTCCAATGTTTGATATTGCCTTTGAGGTGCTGTAGCTTCTGTTGAAATTGCAACATCTTAGAGCCATTAGGAGGAGATAAGTTTCTCCATTCTGAGTTGATCAGGTTATTAAAACCAGATGAGACAACCAGAAGGCTTCAAAATGAAAAGGCCTTCGAATATTGTGTCCAGGGTGATTCCATTGAAGGGAAATAGGCCAGTGATCAAAACCTGATATCGGCAAGATGGAAGCCATAAATTCTCCTCCCAAATGAATTGCATTGTCTGATAGGAGAAATCTGTCCAGTCGAAAGGAAATCTGATGCGGTCCTTCTCTTTTGTTATTCCATGTGAAGATCCCATTGCTGGAGGGGATATCTATAAGCCAGTTGTTCTGTATGAAATATTTTAGATGATTCCCTTCTATGTTTCCTGTGTGTCTTCCACCCTTTTTTTCCTCCAACTTTGCAATCATGTTGAAGTCGCCTCCAGAAATCCAAAGAGAGTGTAGCCTATTTCTATTAAGCTCTGAAAGGGTATTCAGGATTTCAATTTTTTTCGTAGTCTCCTAAGGAAAATACACATTAGTCATGTGCCCATAAATATTGGTACCATTTATGTGAAAGATTGCTTGGATGAAGCTTTTATTTGCATGTATGTTGTTGAGCTGAATAATTCGTTCATCCCATACAATTGCAAGGCCGCCAGAAGCTCCATGAGCATCCACAGTCGTCACTAAACCACCTGGCTAGGCTTTCGCTATGATTTTTTCCAGAGTATTTGAGTTACATTGTGTTTCCTACAGGAATAGAATTTTAGGTTTTTCTTGCATGATCATGTTTTTTAGTAGTCTACTTTTCTTTGGGCTATTAAGCCCTCCAATATTCCAAGAGAACAACTTCATTGTGAAGCGTTGGGAAAATATTTAGTTAGCTTGGCATATCTGCCTGACTCCATTAGAATTTTACCTATTCTGATGGTCCGTTGGAGATCAGTTTTCCTTCCACTTTTTTTGTTGTCTTTGGCAATAAACTTTCCATCCCAAGTACTTCCAATCTGGACACCAAGAGAATGATGTTTTTGAGTTCGCGAGAGGACTGCTACTAGCTTGTCTACTTGTCATTCTGGGATTTTGTCAAAGCTTTTTGTTTTGCATGCTTACTCTAATCCTAGACTGTCCAGTTCTCCAATGTCAATGCTTTCAGGTTCTTCCTCCATGTACTAATATTCTTGTAGTTCTTTATTTGCTTCTACTGTTGAGCTGGGATTGAATGGAGTATTTTCGACCTCCGTTCCTTGAGAGATTCCAACAGGGTTTTGGTCTGAGTGTGGGGGATAGTCTTATTGGACAGCGGATCTTCTGGGAGCAGTGAGGGATCTTTCATCGCTTCTTGTTTACCATTATAGCTTTCCTTTTCAGGAAGGGAAGGGCTTTCAAAATCAGGTTCACCTACAATAGCCAAAGCTTCAAAACTTTTGATGGTAGAGGGTTTGGAAGGGTTGGATAAATGGATCTTGGAATTGGTAGTCGTTTTCTTGTGGTTTCTTCTGTGGCTCGCCATTTTGGTAAATCCATCAGGAGCTATCTTGTCCAAGGTCATCTGGGAAGAGGTATTTTTATTCTGAGGGCGGTCTCTAAATAAATGGCCTAGATCATGACATTTTCTACACCGAAATGGAACATGCTCATAATCAATAGGCTGGATCCATTCAATATCATCATGAAAGAAACTTATCGCCTCCGGCAGGGCTTGATTGAGGTGCATGTAGACACAGATTCAAGCATACGAGGTGTATCAACTTATTTTTGTTTCATTTGCTACTTTGATAAACTCTCCCAGTGCATTTCCTATTTCCTGTAATGAATATTCCTCCCAATACTCCACAGGGAGCGAATAAAGTCGTATCCAAACCGGAGCCCAGCTAAGATCTTCCTTATCATGATTGAAGCGCTCAACCCATCCTCTGAGATACAAACCTACTGCATTAAAGAAGTATGGCCCTCTGTCCAGGACCTCGTTCCTATCCTCTAAGCAGTTAAAAATGGCTGTAAAAAAGCCTTTAGGCCCTAGTTGCAGCGTAATGTGTCCTTTTGGGCTCCATTTTGAGGCAATCCAACCTCTCAACGCCTTCTCAGTTGGCCATGGTCCTATAAATTTGCCTATTAGCACATGGTCCTTCATGAACTGTATCCTGGCATTGATTCTATGGCTTGGAAACTCTACTTTCGGTCTTACTGTGACTACTAGCTTGCATGTCGAAGAAGTGGCCTTGGGATGATCTTTTTTGTCCTGAGCAATGCCTTGATGTGAACTTGTATTTGTATTCTTGTCAGTCTGCATATTTGCATTGTCGTTTTCCTCATTTTAGCGCTACTCACCATCGTCCTTTGGGGGAGGCGTAGCCTCCTCCCCCTGAGGTGGAAACATGGGACTTAAGGTCGTCTGTAGTGAACGGGAGAACGTGGAACGACTGGGCTCTGCCAAAGCTGAACATGGTCAGGAGTGCTTTGCCGTAGCAGGGTCTACAGAAACCCTAGAAGGAGAATCGTCGTTCTCGCCACCACCCCCTTCCGGTTGCAGCGCTTCTTCTACATGGAAATATTTATATGTATAAAAATTTTAATAAGTATAGTGACTTTTATTAATGTCATGTGAATAATTCTAATTGTAGACATCCTTCTTGTTTGGTTATGTGGTGTACATGTCTTAATATATCGACTTGTTTAATCAAAACTTCTTTGTAGAGATATTCAAGAGAGGCACATGTATATTTTTTTGGCTCACTAACTTGTATAAGCTTGAGTTGTGTATACATATATACCAATCTTGACATTGCAACTCTGCATAGAACTTATACTACAAATTTTATCTTCTAAGGTGATTGTAGCTAGATGATAGACCTAATGAGCCTTCGCTCTCAGTCTCATTTATGCCTTAAAATAATGTAGGAAATCTTGGTTCATATGATCGAATCCTTTTAGTATACTTATGCTTAGAAGGTGGTCTTATGGTCACTGATGTCAATTCTTATAGTCTTCCAAATAGTATTGTGTATATATATATGCCTAGAAGAAAGGGTCTTTATGACCAAATTTGATGTGACATACTACTATAATATCAGTGAAATACTTGCTCCAAGATGATGACATGAAGGAGAGTGATAGATTAGTTTAGAAGTCTTGACCTTGAGTTTGTTTTTATGGATAAAATGGGTTTCGATCCTCTTGAAACAACACAGAACTTGAAATTCTGAAACAACACATAATTTAGATCTTTTAGAGTGATTTCAGAGCATGTCAAGTGTGCTCAGAACTTCAGTCTATAACCTAGGAATTTCAGTCTAGAGAGAGCTTCTTTTCCACCTATTCAGATTCTTCTAATGGAGATTATACTAGGACCTTTGTTGTTCTGCCTTAGTTTACCAAATTATCCTTTCGGTCCTCTAGAACAGAAAATATCTCTATTATTTGTGCTAGTGTATGTGCCTGGGATAATTGAGCCTTTAGCCTCACAAATTTGATATAGAATAGTCCTTTTCCTTGAGAAGAAATGATTCCAAAACGATCTTCTTTCTACCCTTTGCCCTATGTTCAAAGCCTTAGCTTTGAAACCATGTTGAGAAATCTAGGGCATTATGTGGGTTGGATTCTTCAATTTGATTTCTCTTATCTTGACATTTACTTGTGAAATTATATGTTGATTATGTTAGTGTTACTTTCATCAAATAAATGCCAACATAAAGATCACAAAGACAAGAACACAAAATGTAGTCTTTCTTATGACTCAAATACAATTACACTAGGACAATTTATTTGATCATGCCATGCCAAACAAACTTTATATTGAGGTCATTTGTATTTGGTATATAAGCCATAATTCTCAAAGAAGACATATCGTACAAACTGTATAAATAATTGATATCAAGACTCGATGCAAACTTCCATCACAGAGCCAAAACAAACTTTATATTGAGGTCATATTTATTTGGTATATAATCCATAATTCTCAGAGAAGACATACCATATGAACTGTATAAATAATCAATGCCAAGATTGTATGCAAAATTCCATCACAAAGCCAAAACAAACATAGGAATCAAGGTAGGTGAAAATTATATTATATATATATTATATATATATATATATGCAAACGTCCGTTGAATATTCGATGGCACTGGATTATCGTTGAATATTCAATGCCTTTTAGTCATCGTACTCGTCAAATAATCAACACCACAACTGACGGACGAAAGTGTCAGTCGTTTGACACTCCCGTCAGACAAAACTCTCACATGCCGAATATCTGACACGCCACCATTAGCTTGTGTGCCCCAAATCGATGGAACAACGCATATCCTATTAAAAATTCTCGTCGAACTAATTCAACTTGAGTTTGGTTATCCAATGTGTATACATCAAAAGGACTGCTCAAGATCGATGAAAGGGAGCATCAGAGCGATAACACTCATGTCGCACAATTTACTTATATTGTCAATTACTGGACACCTAAACAACGATTTTTCCCATGAGAAAAAACTAACTATTTGTTGAATATATGACGGTGAACTGACATGATATCTGTCGAATATTTGACGTTTGGTGCTTCATATATCTGACACTTTATAGAGTCGCAAACCGACTTCAAAACGTTGGGTTTTTAATCACCATTTCAGCATTTTTGTGTCATATAATCGACATTTGTACCATCAAATATTCGATGGTTACTAAACTATCAACTATTTGACAGAATTCCATCGATGATTTGATGAGCACTAATGCATCAGATATCTGACACCAATAAGTGACATATCCAACTAATAGTCATCAATTTTGGCCCCATTTGTACTAGTGATAGAATCCATAAACCCAACGAATAAGCATTGGAATAATTTTTTGGTGATCAGTGTCTCTTTTTATCCATTAACTCTCCTTCCAATTTTGGCCTCTTCAAGGACAACCCCATAAAATAGGGCTAGGTGTGAATCCTTAAGTAAGGGACATTTCGTGGATTGGAGAGCCTAAACATAGAGGGGGTATTTTCCACAAAATCTCTCATTTTAGTGAGCATCCACTTCAATATTATCCATAAACTTATTTTCCCTACTTTGTAGCCCTATGATAAAACCCTATTTTCTGTTGCTTCAACTTAGAGGCTTATTTGAGGGTTTCATGCACCTTTGTTTCATCGAAAATCACTTCAAGAAACCCCTTCCTTGCATCTTGGCCTTGGGTTTCTCGAACATTCAACCAATCAATCAAGCCCTAGGTCATAGATTTCCCTCCATAGATGTCTACATAGGAAGTGAATTGCCTCCAATTGGAGCCTTGAGCTATTATCATGCCTTTCGTGTAGGATGCCTATTCAAGTCACCTTGTACCCTAACATTTGAATATCTACCTTAGGTGACATTTTCATTTACTAAGACTCCTTCCATCGATGAAAATATGTAAAGAGTAGGGGGTTTTGGCTGTGGTGATAGTGGGAAAATACCCCATTATTGTCACTTGGTCTAGTTCTAGCCTTGTAGTGTGCCCCTCTCCAAGGGTTGTTAGATTTTGTGGCAATATGTCCCATTAATTTTTTCTTATAGGTTTGAGTTTGATTAAACTAAAAACATTTTTGAAATTATGAAGCCTTAAGCTTGGTATTAGATTTAGCCTTAGATATGAAGATCAAATATCTCAAATTCATGGGGGATTCCAACCTTGTCATTTCACAAGTTAAAAAGTTGTTTGCTAATAAGAATGAAAGGTTAAGAAGATATAGGAATTCAACCTTATATACTATGGAACTTTTTGATGCATTTTATATCAAAGTTGTCTCAAGAGAACAAAATGTAGTCATTGATGCCTTAGGTATAACTGTGACTACTCTACAACCTAGCACAAATATTCTCCATGGTCAATGTAAAATGGAAGTGATATTTAGATAATCCATTTAGGTTTTACCCATGTACAAAAATTACCTGCAAATGAATTCTTAAAATAGAAAATATATAATGGCGAGAACATAAAACAAATATACACAAAGATTTCCCCTGGATCCAAAAATTGGTTCTATCAGATTGATTTTTCATTATGTTCTTTTCAATGTTACAATACATATATATGCATTCCAAAGCATTCATAAACCCCAATCCACTAACCCTAGATTATAACATAATCGTATTTCCCTTGACCGTATCTACAAAATACCATGGGAAAAAACCATCATGCCCAAAACCATGTGCAAACCCCATGCACAAAACCATGGGTAGGTACACCAACCATATTTGGGTATGCCCCCATCCTTGGGTCCTGCCCAACTATTATTGGGTCCGCATAAATAATATAAAACACTCCCAATAATCCATTCCTAATGGCCTTGTACATTGGCAAGTATTTGATAACAATGAACAAATACTTCACTTATTGCATAGTATGAAAGAGTTCTCAAAGGGCCGAAATGAATTTCCAAGCTAGGTGCGCAAACTTAGAAGTTGATGATTTTCCAAATAATTTCCATCCAAGAGTATTTCCCTAAGAAGAATATTTGATATACATGATATGTATAAGGTAAAACTTGTTGTTGATCAATCCAATGAAGTCGTAGAATTCAATATTTGTTCAAAAACTAGCCCTAGGATGATCAAGATAAGAAAGAACACTATTACAGATGAGAGAAGAAATATTATTAACCTCATCCATTAAAAAAAAAAAAAAAATAAAATAAAATATAAAAAAAAAATAAAAAAAATAAAAAAAAAAAAAAAAAAAATTCTTGTTCATATGAATACTTAAAGGCTCATAAGGGTGACATTATTCAACACACTATTCCCCTTACGAAGGGGGTGTAGCCTTTTAAGAAAAATATATGAAATATTAACCCTAAATTGGCCCTTTAATCTAGGAGTTGCAAAATATGCTTGATGAAAATATTATAGCTCCCATTAGACACTCCTCTTGGATGGAAAAACTTGTGGTAGTTCTAAAGAAAAATGGTGGCATTTGATTATGTGTTGATTTTAGAACCCTTAAACAAATTTCTCTCAAAAAAAATTATCCCCTCCCTAATACGAAACACTTTTTGTAAAGAGACACTAGGGATGGGATGTTGTATATGTTGGATGGTCTCTCAGGTTATAACCAAGTGTGGGTCAAAGAAGAAGTCCAACTCAAAACATGAAATTTGACCAGACCATAGGGAATGTTACAGGTCATTTTGTTGCACTCACTCAAATGGCCTGGAAACTGGATCAGTCAACATCCTTGATACCTTGTCATCTTCCCTTAGCAAATCCTCAAGCATTGCTTCTCAAAAAAGTCCAAGAATTTTGGGTTTGTTAGCCTAAAAACTCATTTTTGGGCCCATCACACCCTGTCTTCTATGCCACCTACAATGGTTGCATGTAGTTGGGCACCTATATCGACTAGCGCATGTTTCCTTTGTTGATGGTGCGATGGTTCTATAATTCTGGGGAAAAAAAAATTATGAATATTCTCTTTCCCAAAGCTTCTAAAGTGGTTTTAACCATTTACTATTGATTGAGATCCAGAACTCTTATCCTAGAGGCCTTATCTCTTATCCCTAGAGCTTATCATCCATCATAAGTGGATATAAGTCCTAGATAGGTAAAACCCAAACTACCCTACTTATCCTATAAATTCACTGCCTCTCATAGAGTATGGGTTGGATTTTGGAGACTCTTATCTATGCCCTGATGTTACTTCTTTTCACCTAAGTATCCATTACCATCCTTGAGTTTAGATTGAAAGGTTACTTTGTGGCTAAGGAAGGGCAAGTTTTGGTGGGAGATATCTACAATGTCAAGAACTGTAAAAGGGTCATAATCTTCTCCTACATTTCATTAATACAAAAACCTTTGTTTTCCTATACTTGTGTCTATTTTATGCTAATGATTTTCAATGCCTTCTTGATTCATTGATTACAGATATTAGTTTATGTTATGGATGTCTTGTAGTTCTTTTGCTTGTTGTAATTTTCTTGCAGGTTCCACTTATAGTAATTGGAGTTTAATCTAAAGTCGAAAAGCCAAGAGAAGAGGAGGACTAACGTTGAACTTCAGGTAGGCTTTCTCCCCCATTTTATAATTTCTCCAAGGAAAACATAAGTGCTTTTTCTTCTATTGTTTCTAGATCAGACCACTAGATCTAGGGGATTCACCTCTATCCACAGGAGATAACTTTTCATATAATAGGGAACTTTCAAAAACTTAAGGATTTCATTTCACCTTTTAAATGTTGGATCTACTTTCCAAAGGAAAATGGACTTCATTTCAAGAACTTGATAGGAAAGATAATGGAAGTTTACCATGATGGCTTAACTATTGTACCCAAGAAAAGAAATTCACATGCCCAACACCGAAAGAAAGTATTAGAACGATGAAGAAAGTATGGAATTTCTCTTAACCCCAAAAAGTCAACATTTGGTGTAGAGCAAGGGAAACTTATTGGGTCACATTATTTCTAAACATGGTATTTGTATTGATCCTAAACATGTAGAATGCATTAAAAATCCTTGTTCTGGAAAAAAGGAAATATTTACAATCATTTTTCAACAAGATTAACTTCATAAGGAGATTCATTCGAAATTTTGCTAAAATTGTTAAACCAATGAATGGCTTATTGAATAAAGGTGTCTTGTTTGGATGGTATGACCGTAGTAATAATTATTTTACGGAAATTAAAAAAGAAACCTAGACAAACCATGTCCCTATTATACATAACTACTCTTGTGACTTTATTGCTTTATATTTTTCTTCTAAAGATATCATCATTGGGGTACTCTTGCCCAAAAATAAGGACAATAATCAACAACACATTGTTTTTAAGAGTAAAACCCTTAGGGACACCAAATTAAGATACACCAATATGATAATCAAGCTCATGGCCCTGTCAAATCATTGAAACATTTTAAAAGTTATCTCGAATACCATAAGATTATAGCTTATGCCCTATATTTCATTGTTAAAGATGTGTCAACCTGTTAAAATTGGAAACTAGGGCCAAACTCCACATGGGTCATCTTATTTATGACAACTGATATTTTTCTTGGATTCTTCTCCCTGAGATGGGTAGGATTGATCTAAATATCATCCCATTCCGACATGTACAAATAAATATATGAATTTATTTATATTATGGACAAATTGTCAAGGTCGACTAGTAAGCAAAACAGGCATTCAAACCCCCAGCTCATCCTCAATGTTGCATATAAAAGGAGGAGACCACAAGTCACTTTATCATCATCTCATCTTCACACATGTCTCTCGCCTCACTTGATTGGGTATGCAAATATGAGTAGCTATATCTCACACGTGCGAAGGAAGGAGGACATTTTTCTGTTTGACTATTTGACTGCGTTGACCAGCGTTGACCGAATTTCAGAGGTTGTATTTTGGGTTGCATTGACTAGTGTTGATCTCCTTTTGAATGCGGATTGGGTGAGGTATCTTCTCCTTGGCAGGCCACAGATCTGGGCATTGAAATTGAGGTGATCTGACCTCTTATTTGACCAGTGTTGACTGCCCTAGAGCTGGCTGCAGTTGGACTTTCATTGACCAATCTTTGACTAGACTTTTTCAGATTGTTTTGGGTTGATTGAGCTTGTTGTTGGAGGATGAAGTTGACTAGGTTTGACAGAGATGTTTAGAGGAAGTATTCTACCCTGTTTGACTAGTGTTGATTTTTCTAATTAGGGATTTTCTACTGTTGTCATAAATTATCAGATTTGTAATTTGTACTATTTCTCTCTCTGTTGAACTATTGAAGAATATAAGAAGAATTGATCAAGGGTTTTTCCACAATGGGGTTTGTCCCTGGCTGGTGCCACATCTTGTGTCCTCTTGTCTGGGCTTGTCTTCTACTATTTATGTTTATGTTCTATCTGCATTTTATTATCATGCTGATGTGATTTCTAAACCGAATATTGATATTTGGTTAATAAAGAAATTGAAGTAAATTTCTCTTAAGCATAGAACATTCCTTTGTTACCTAAAATTAACATGGTATCATAACTAAGGTTAAGACAAAGCCCAAGCAAGAGTAAAAGAGAAATCACCAAAGATAGTTGGACAAGGACAAAATACTCAATGGGTTCCTCATCCCACTTCCTAGCTAAAGACAAGCTCCGTGAAAATTTTGACTATCATGGATGGAAGATGTCTCTTGATCTGACCTTGGAAGAACAGGAAGTGTTGGATTATGTGAAGGATAAAATCCTTGAGCCTCCTTCAAATCCACTAGCTGCTACGAAGACCAAGTACAATAACGTTGAAGTCAAAGCAAAGAAGATTATCAGAGATTCCATTGACAAATGTCTAGTGGCCTACATCTCCGATTTGAACACCTCCAAGGAGATATATGACAGGTTGGTTAGAGTGTTCAAGGTTAGTGATGCAAATCAAATTTTATTTCTCAAAAATAAGTTGAAGGATATTAATAAGGTCAAGGATGAGGATATTCAATCCTACTTCTTAAGGATCACTAAGATCAAGAATGATCTTCTTTCGATTGGAAAGGTCATACCTGATAGGGAACTTACTATCACTACCCTTAGAGGACTCCCACCCATGTGGTATATATTTAGAACCTCTATTCTCAATAATGATCAAATTCCATGGTTTGAAGAATTGATGTCGAGATGCATTCAAGAAGAAACAAGAATGGTGGAGCAAGAAGTGCCTTCTAATAGAATCAACCCCACTTCTTTCTCTACTCATGCCAAAAGGAGAAATAATGCAGGGTCTAAAGGTCATTTCAATGGAAAGCTTGGATCTAAGGGTTGAAGGAAGGGCAGGTGCTTTGTTTGCAATAAGTTTGGCCACTATGAAAGGGAGTGTCCAAATAGAAAGGACACATCACATCATGATTATCACAATTATTCGAGGGGTAACTTCGACAACAACAATCAAAGGAATGGTAGGTTCAATGGAAAAGGAAAAAAGAATGTGGGACATCAAGGAAATGATCAACCCTCCAAGAAAGCAAGGAACTCTAGGTATGGAGAATAAAATGTTGTTAACAATAAGCAAAAGGAGAACTATCTTATATCTGCCCTCTTCACTACCTCTCCTCCGGACACTTTGGGGAATTGGCTAATTGATAGTCGTGCCTCAAGGCACTTCACCAGATACAAGGAAGCTCTCTCTAATCTGATAGGGAAGGATTCAAACTTGGAGATTATTCTTGGAGACGATGCCACCTATCCCATGAAGGGAGTAGGGAACGTTACCTTTCAATTGAATAAAGGTAACACGATTCATTTACAAGAAGTTATATATGTACCTGATCTCAAGAAGAACCTGGTGTCCATTTTGGCAATGGAAGACAAAGGATACAAGGTGGCATTCATCGATGGAAAGGTACATGTTTGGAAAAGAAATTTGAAATATTATTTAATCTTGAGTTCAGGGTTGATATTTTGTATCAAGTTGGAGGAAGTCCAATGGGAGCCATGTCTTGTGACACATCTCTACAATCTGAACTATGGCACTGGAGGTTTTCCCATCTTCATTATAAGGCTCTTCCCGATGTGAGACAGATGGTGATAGGTATGCCCGAGTTCAAAGTAGAGCATGAAGGTGTATGTCTAGGATGTGCCGCAGGAAAAATTACAAGGGGGCCATTCCCCTCAGGTGATAGAAAGACCACAGATATATTGCAGTTGATCCACTCCAACATATCTGGTATGATGTCCGAAAAATCTTTGGGAGGATACTTATATTAGCTCACTTTCCGGATGATTATTCTTGCAATACTTGGATCTACTTCTTGAAAAAGAAGGATGAAGTGTTCACCTAGTTCCGTCACTTGAAACCCATGATCAAAAATCAATTCGAGAAGAGAATCAAGATATTGACAACTAATAATGGGACTGAGTACGAATCAAATGAATTCCATGATTATTGCATAGAAGCTGACATTAAGAGGGAGACTACAACACCATACACTCCCGAGAAGAATGGTGTGGCTGAAAGGAAGAATGTACTATTGTAGAATTTTTTCATGCCATGCTTCATGCTCAAGGGCTTTCAAAGTTTCTATGGGCCGAAGTTGCAAATACCACTGTGTATATTCAAAGCCGATGCCCTCATCAAGAATTGGACTCCAAGACTCCCGAAGAAATGTTCACTGGTAAGAAACTCAATGTCTCTCATTTTAGAATTTTTGGAAGTCCCATATATTTTCATGTGCCGAAAGAGAAGAGAAGAAAATTAGGTGCAGCAGGGAAGAAAGGAATCTTTGTAGGCTACAGAAAAAATTCTAAGGGCTATAGAATTTATGTGGTTGGTAAAAGGGAATTTGAGATAAGTCATGATGTCACTTTTGATGAAGATATGGCCCTTAGCAAGATCAACAACCTTCCTATCGCAAGGAAGGACAAAGAATCTAACACCGGAAAACAGGGTGAAAAAGAGGACGAGACAATGCCTGATGTTGATGAACCTATGGATCCTATTTATCCTCCTCCCCAAGAGCCCTCCTCCTCCAAGAGGAGACCCTCATGGATTAGGGAGACTCTCAAAGATGCCGAGATACATATTGCACCAAGGGGGACTTTCTCTGAGAGTAAGAAGCTGAATAGGTATCAAGGATACATGACCATCATGAGCACTATCATTCAAAATGAGCCTTCATCATTTAAAGAAGTCATGAAGCAACAAGTATGGAAGGATGTTATGAATGAAGAATACAAGTCTATTATGAAGAATGATGTCTGGGATGTGATTCCTAGACCCCAAGACAAATCAGTTGTCACCTTTAAGTAGCTCTATAAAATCAAGCATGGAGTTGATGGAAGTGCAGAAAAGTTCAAGGCTCACTTTGTTGCTAAAGGCTTCTCTCAAAAAGAAGGTGTAGATTACGATGAGATATTTGCACCTATTGCATGATACACCACCATTTTCTCGATCATAGCCCTTGCTGCCTCGCAAGGATGGAACCTACATCAGATGGATGTCAAGACCTCCTTCTTGCGTGGTTCGATCAAAGAGGAAGTCTATGTGGAACAACCTGAGGGGTTTGAGGTTCATGATCGGGAATCTCATGTATGCAAGTTGAAGAAGGCTCTCTATGGCTTGAAGCAAGCATGCAGGGCTTGGTATGAGAAGATTGATAGCTATCTAATGAAGTTGAGATTCACTAGAAGTGAAGTCGATCCGAACCTTTAATTTAAGGTTGAAAATGATAAACCTCTCATACTGGTACTTTATGTGGGCGAACACTTTCTAAGAGGTGTAGACCCTCTCATTCACAAATGTAAGAGGGAGTTGGCTTCTGAATTTAAGATGAAGGACCTAGGATTGATGCACTACTTCCTAGGGTTGGAGGTCTGAAAAAATCCAAGAGAAATATTCCTATCTCAAGGAAAGTATGTTGTGAAGATATTGGAAAGATTTGGGTGGTGGATTGTAAGCCTGTGACTACCCCGATGGAACTTAACTTCAATAAGTTATGTGGTAGTGTTGTCGAACCTGAATTGGGAAATGGTTCTGAGTATCATCAACTCATAGGAGCATTGATGTTCTTTGTGAACTCCCGTCCGGACATATGTTTTGCAGATAATACGTTGAGCCAATATATGTTTGGGCCTCACCATATACTTTGGATTGGTACCAATAATCTTTTGAGATATCTTCAGGGCACAATCACTCATGGACTAAGATACACTGTCAGAGATGTGAGGCTGCATGGTTATTCTGATGTTGATTGGGTTTGCGGTGTGGTGGATCGCAAGAGCACTTATGGGTGTTGTTTTTCTTTGGGCCCTGCTTCGATATCCTGGATGAGCATGAAGCAAAAGTCAATTTCCTGGAGAACTGTTGAGGCTGAATATATAATTTCTAGTATGGCCTCTTGTGAAGCTATCTAGCTATGGAAGCTCTTCAGTGAGCTATTTGGACATGTGTTGGATACCACCATGACCCTCTGCGACAACCAAAGTGGGATCTAATTATCAGAGAATCTCATATTTCATGATCGCTCCAAACACATGGATATCAGGTACCACTTTATCTGGGATATGGTACAACGAGGAGTAATAAGGCTCCATCACATTGGGACTGATGAGCAGGTCACTAATATTCTGACAAAGCACCTGGGGAAGGTTAATTTCTTAGCCTTCCAAGAATGACTTGGAATCATGGAGAGACCCTCTTCTGAGGGTCCTGAATGATATGGACATTGACCTCTGGGAGCTCCGGGGGGCTTAGGGTACTTCTTCGAGCAATGAGCAACCATAGGGTGGGTGGTTCAACATTCCCCTAGTGGTTTGTTATGTACAAGTTGAGTGGTTCAGCCTTCCCCTGTGATACCCCGTGGTGACATGTAGGCAGGATGAGTGGTTCATCCTTCCCCTACTGAGACATCCTACCCATGCAGTCTGGGACTCATGGGAAGTACCTCTCATCTAACCAATGAGTAGGGAAATGAGGATAGGGACCATAGTACTACCGATGGATGCATCATGTACTACCATACTCCCTATGCTAGGATAACCGATATTGATCTGGGATCAATTGGAACTGACTTCGGTTCAGTAAGAGTGGTATGAGACACTCTCTTTTATCTAGGACTGACTTTGGGTCAGTAGAGAATGGTATGATACATTCTCAATCACTTCTTCTTCTTCATAGTTCAGAAAAGAATAGTAGAGCAGTGCATTGATGGTAGAGATAATACCAATTGGCAGATGGATTAACAAATGGAGTTCTCCTTAGTTGAGAGGGAGTGTTAAAATTGGCAACTTGGGCCAAACTCCACATGGGTCATCTTATTTATGATAGCTAATAATTTTCTTGGATTCCTCTCTTCGAGAGGTGTAGGATTGATCTAAATATCATTTGATGCTGACATGTACAAATAAAGATATGAATTTATTTATATTATGGACAAATTGTCAAGGTCGGTCAGCAAGCAAAATAGGCATTCAAACCCCTAGCTCATCCTCAACATTGCATATAAAAGGAGGACATCTCAAGTCATTTTAGCATCATCTCATCTTCACACGTCTCTTTCTCTTCACTTGATTTGGTATGCAAATCTGGGCAGCTACCTCTCACACGTGCGAAGGAAGTGGGATGTTTTTATGTTTGACAGCATTGACTAAATTTCAGAGGCTGTATTTTTGGTTGTGTTGACCTCCTTTTGACTGTGGATTGGGTGAGTTATCTTCTCCTTAGCAGGCCGCAGATCTGGGCACTGAAATTGAGGTGATCTAATTTGACTAGCGTTGATTGCCCTAGATTTGGCTGCAGTTTGACTTTTGTTGACTAGTCTTCGACTAGACTTTTTCCGACTATTTTGGGCTAATTAAGCTTGCTTTTGGAGGCCAAAGTTGACTAGGTTTGACTGAGTTGTTTAGAGGAAGAATTTTGCCCTGTTTGACCAACATTGACTTTTTTGGTTAGGGATTTTCTGCTACTGTCATAAATTATCATATTTGTAATTTGTACTATTTCTCTCTTTGATGAACTATTCAAGAATATAAGAAGAATTGATCAAGGGTTTCCCCACATTAGGGTTTGTCCCTGGCTAGTGCCACATCTTATGTCCTCTTGTCTTGGCTTATCTTCTACTGTTTATGTTTATGTTCTATCTGCATTTTACTATCATGCTGATGTGATTGCTAAACTGGATATTGATATTGGGATGATAAAGAAATTGAAGTAAATTTCTCTTAAGTATATAATATACCATTGTTACCTAAAATTAACACAACCCAACAGGATTCCCTTATGATCAACGGATATAGCTATCAAATATTCAATAATATGACCTAGATATTAAACCTTATAAAATCATTAAAGGGCAAGGTTTAGCTAAAATTTTGACTAAATACAATGAGAAAGCCTTGAGTATGGGTGAAAGTCACGAAGTAAATGCTATCCTAAGTGAATTAGACATGAATAATGGTACTATAACGTAATCTATTACTTAAGAATATAGCATGTCCTAATCATTAACTTGACCATAAGAGGAAATATTTAAGATTAAAGGCTATTAGGTTGTCTAACCTAGGAACGTCTTGATTGGAGAAACCATGATGTAATAATCCTTAGATGTCTTAGCAAGGAAGAAGCTAATGAGTTGATTAAGGAACCCCATTCAGGGTATTATGGGGGTCACTTTACAACTTGCACTACTACACATAAAATATAGAGGGAGGTTATTTTTGGCCTACATTATTCATTGACACTCATTCTTATGTTACCTCTTGCCAACCATGCCAATTCTTTTCATGGAAACAACAATTTCCTACTTTATCTTTGAATTTGATCATTGTTGAGGAAAATTTTCCACAATAGGGCTTAGATTTCACTAGTGAATCTAAAGGAAATTCTAGTAATGGATACCTGTGATGTAGGTAAGTTCCCTCTATGAACAAAGACAACCCCTCTAGCCCTAAAGTGGCTCTAGTCATAGCAAGACAAAGACAATAGCTAATTCCTTAAATAGTTATGTTGAAGAGGCCTACCTTATATCGGTGTTTGATGAAGTCTTCGTCACATTGCTTCAGCTATCTCTTTCTTCTCCTTAATGAATGATTGACCTAAAACAACATATGAAATGACAAAGCACATAATAGAGCACAAGAATGAACTATCTACTTATAGAGTCAAGGAACCATAAGCTATCATCATACATTTCATACATGATATAGGAAATAACTATTGATTGTATTAATATAAACAACAGTAAAGCTTACAACTGCACCTTGACGTCACAAGCTTCCTTGAAGGGTCCGATCAGTATGTCTCCATAAGCATTCACTCTGAAAGGTCTCCCAGAAAGACTGATTACTCTCTCTCACCCAAAAGCACAAATATGAAACTAAGGCAATCACAACAAGGCTTCCTTCTTACAAAACCATTTCACACTATCAATCCACAACATGGAAGGCTATTCTCATACCTCACAAGCTATTGCTAGGCCATCAACAATCCAAATTGTAAGCTATCAATCCAACAAACCAAGAACTAGCTAACTATCAACCCAACTAGTTGATCATAGACATGGAGGATGCTTTTATAAGAGGAGCCTCCATAAATGAGGGGAGAGGAAGCTTATCTTCATGGGAGGTTACTCAAAAGGTGGAACCACCATCTCAAATGAGGAGAGGCAAACTTCTTTGACCCAACAACCAGCTCTAGAACCACCCAAAAGTATTATGTTTGAACTAATTCGCCATATCTGGGTCGTCACAGGTCAAACACTGAGACTCAAAGATGACATCACAAGGCATTAGTTCATTCTAGGCTATTGTTGTAGGCGGGATATTGATGACATGAAACGATTTTGAAACATGGGTAAAAAGGGGTCAACTTCAGGATTAATGAGCTTAGGCAACCTTCTTGAGTAATATGGAAGATTTGGACACATATTCTGGTATATGACAAAGAGAAGATGTCATTCAGGGACCGACTCCTGGATCAAGGGATGCAGGGTCAGTGACAAAATATTGTGTAACAGATGCCCCCTAAAGCATGAAGACTAAGGGAGTGGGAGGGGTGAAATGCTTTACGAAACCATAACTGAACCGGAACACCATCGCAGAGAACCTGCAGACACAAGTACAACTGATATCTCTAATAGTGAAAGAAGTACATATAGACGAGGTATGGGCGCAGCCATCCAAAAGACAAATAGAACTAGTCTGTGGTATGGACGCAACCATCCAGTCAAAAAGACCATATGAAAACACAGGTATGGTCGTAGCCATCCAGAAAGACTCAGGTATGGTCGCAACCATCCAATCAAAAGAGTCATGTATAAATAATCCATGCAATCTAGACTTGTGTAATCTGAGCCCAGGGTCCTGAATCCTGACCTATCCATGGTACAATTTCTAATATGCGAATAAATGTGTTGAAGTTGAGCATACTAGAAAATCACTTGAATATCGGCGAATGATGTGAACCGTTAACAAGCGCGAGAGATACCACTAGTAATATCAATGGTTCTCGAGGCACTGCTAGTACAATCCACAAAGTGTGAAGAATGATTTGGAGTCTAACACTTGTGAAATCACCTAATCGAAGACCAATGATGCAAGTCTATCATCAAATGCGAAGAACTTGCCATTGAGGCATGCAAGCTCCAAAGTACCCGAAAGGAGTCTCTAGATCAACTTCCTGGATAATGAGTTTATGTCAACAAGAAGTGATCCATTGCAGGAGGGCCATAATATTTCCCACATCAATGATGCGAGACAAAGGAACAAGATGAAGATGGATGAAACAGAGAATCAGAGGAGGATGTAAGGGTGCAAATTGCAGAAGGATTAAGCTCTTGAACATATCAGCGACACAACTCCGGAATGCGACAGCATTTTGGTACTAGGCGATTGAAGGTCATGCGGAGACAGCAGGGATCGAATGGAATGAGGCAAAATGAAGAACCTAAATCCTGGAAGGAAAATGACGAAGTGAGGATATCCCAAACCTGGCGAGAATATTTCCAAAATTTCCCCCACTATTGCTGGCGAGTACCCCAATTATTTTTGAAACACAAGCTTGAAGAGGATAGCATATGCTTGCAATATAAGTTTGTCCTCCGGACAAACTGGTGAGCTCCAGTATTGTAGCAATGATGCTGCAACTCCTAGGACTCCCTTCTTTACTTTTATCAACCTGGTTGTTCGTAACAAACTTGGAAGCGACGGTGCTATATTCACAAGTACTAGCTCTTGCCACAGGTTGTCACTTGATCAGCTAGCACAAGTTTGCTAGGAGCTTAAGAAAACTTCTATGAGCTCTTAGAATAAGCTTTTAACTATGATGGACAAAAACTAACTCAAAAGAGGCTAGTCTACTTGCAAAAAGAAGCTGAAAGCTGAAAGGAAATGCAAACCCTAGCAAACCCTAGTTTTACCAACTAACCCTACTGATGCAAGAAAAGAGATGAAAGCTGCGGAAATGGATGCCATTAACTCTTGGAAAGGTAAAATGCATGTGACTAAGCTACTTCTGGAGTAAAACCTGGAAAAAGCATATTTTCTTATTTTTGAATAATCTTGCAGAATTATTATGCATGTGCTTTAACTGTTTTTTACTGTGCAGAGGTTGATTGGTGAAAGGAAATGGAGTGGGCACTTACAGAAGGTTGGGAAGGTGAGAAGAGGGCATAAGGGGTTCCTAGCACCCTTCAAAATAGTTTCACAGTGATCAGATCTCGAAAACCTGCTCAGGTGAACTTCTACAAGAAGTCTGCAGGGGTTCTACAGGATGTTCTACAGGAAATTCTACAGGAAGAGCCGAAAGAGGATTTTAGAGGGTTGATGGTGGAAAAATGGTGGGAAAGTGGAAATTGAGGATGGATGAGGATGTGAAGGGGTATAGGACCTGGTAAATGAAGCTAAGGAGTGATGAAGGTGGTTGGATTTGTTCAAGAATGGAGGGAGAAATGTTGCACAAGAATGTAGAAATTAGGGTAGATTGAAAGAGTGTGGAAAATGAACGGAAGGAATCTTGGATTAGGGGTTGGAACAGGTTGTATGATGGAGGAAGGATAGGTAGGGATGTATTACAGGTGCTCTGCACACTATTTTCCAAAACTAATCGAATAAAGACTGTCAAAACAAGAGATCTATCTATTTTGACCTAATCTGACCTAAAAACCAGAAACATGATGAACATAAGTTTATAGATAGGATATCATGCAAGATAACTATGGAAACTAAGCAAGAATAGATCTAAACATGCAAGTACAACTGGTAGCAAAGTTTTCAACTAAAAATCTAACACTAACAATTGCATTGAAAGGCAAAAACAGTGTTTTTGTGGCAGCAAGTATGCCTTGGTCTCAGCTCATGGTCCCAAGGAGGGAGAGATGAGATCAAGGATTGTTTGATGGTCTTTTTGCAGATATTTTCTGTTACCAAACTGTCAAATCAACCTAAATCATGAAAAGCTATTTTAATCATCAAAACCAACCTAAGTAACAAAGCAAGATTTTAACCTAAATAATAGAAATTATTCTATGAATGCAAGGAAAACACATAAAAGTACACAAAGGAGGTACTGCCACTTGGGTTGGGCCCAACCCCAAGAGCTACAACCTCCTAAGAAAGCTTATAGCTGGTGCAAATCGAAATTTATCTCCATTAGTCAAAAAATAATCATGTCACAAAATTGTTTACAGCAAGAGCTCGAAAATGAGCTGAAATGCAAAGCTGCAGTAAAGTGCGAAAAACAATTGTTCACTAGCTAAAGTACCAAGGCTTGAATCCTTCCTACTTATGCACCATAAGGACTCCCAACGGCCCTCCTTAACTTTAGGGGCTTGGCTGCTCAAAGCTGCAGTTAATCAGCCACTTCACAAAATCTGCTCAGTTGCCCCTTGAAATCATCTTTGGTGGGTTGTTGAACCCTGAACTGATGGTGGAGAACTTGAGGAAGGGGTCATTTAGTGCAAGAGACACCCTTCCTATAAATCCTCAGCCTTTTTCCTTCATTTTTGGCTATCAACTTGCTCATAAATGCTTGACCTTGGTCCAAAAGATGTCCAAAAATCTGCAATAAGCACGTATTAGACTCTGTGGTCAAGTGACTATTCTCATTCATTCAATTAACATAAATATATTTAAAAGAATCCAAAAAAATATGAAGAATGGTGGATTAATCAAGAATAATAGGAAAAATGAGCCCAAACTGGCACCTTATGAGGACGACCTATCTCTGATAGGTGCAGACCCTCTCGTTTGCAGAAGTAATAGGGAGTTGGATTCCGGATGTGGAATGATAAACTGCAAGCATGTGACTACCTCAAGGATCTTAACTTTCAGAAGTTATATGGTAGTGATGTCAGACCAGATTTGGGAAATGCCTCTGAGTTTCATAAACTCATTCGTGTGGATGTTCTTAGTGAACTTCATTCCAAACATATCTTTTGCAGTTAGCATGGTGAGCTCATATTTGGTTGAGCCTCACTGGATTGGTTCTAAGAATCTTCTGAGATATCTTCGGGGCACAATCTCTCATGGATTGAGATACACTTCCAGAAATATGAAACTGCATGATTATTTGAATGCTAACTGGGTAGGTAGTGTGGAGGATCACTAGAGCACTTCTCAGTGTTGGTTCTCTTTGGATTCTGCTTCAATATCATGGATGAGAAGGAAGCAGAAGTCGATTGCTATAAGCACCGCCGAGACCGGTACATAGCTACGAGTATGATCTCGTGTGAAGCTACATGGTTGCAAAAGCTCTTAAGTGAGTTGTTTGTACACATGATGAATACCACTATGATTCTTTGTGACAACCAGAGGGGGGATTCAATCATTGAGGAATCTCGTATTCGATGATTGCTCCAGCAAATAAACATCAGATATTGCCTTATCTGCAATATGGTAAGTCAATGAGAAAGGAGGCTCCATCACATTGAGACTGATGTACAGGTCGCAAATATTTTGTTAAAGCCCCGGGGATAGGTCAAATCTGTGACTTTCCCAAATGACTTGGAGTCATTGAGAGACCTTCTTATAAGGGTCTTGCATGTTGAATGCATTGAGCTCTGGGAGCTCTAGGGGGCTTGGGGTACTTACTAGAGCAAAATACAACCACAGGGCGACTCACCCTCCCCTGGTGGTGCACTATGTACAGGATGATTAGTTCTCCTGTGGGCAGGGATGATTAGTTCTCCCATGGCAATTGTGGAACACGATGATTAGTTCTCCTATGGGCCAAGATGATTTGTTCTCCATGATGACTGTTGAACAAGATGATTAGTTCTCTTGTGGGCTAGGATGATTAGTTCTCCGTGGCATCCACTGACCGGATGATTCATTCTCCTGTGGACAGGATGATTAGTTCTCCTATCGAGGCATCCTACCCATGTAGTCTGGGACTCGTGGGAAGTACCTCTCATGTGATCAATGAGCAAGGAAATGAGGATAGGGACCATAGTAGTACTATCGATGGACACATCACTGTATCTACCATACTCCCTATGCTAGGATGACCTCCATTGATCTGGGATCAATGAAACTGATCCAGGATTAGTATGAGTGGTTTGAGACACTCTTTTATGACATTGATCTGGGATCAATGAAACTGATCTGGGATCAGTATGAGTGGTTTGAGACACTCTCTTGTAACATTGATATGGGATCAATGAAACTTATATGGGATTAGTATGATTGGTTTGAGACTCTCTCTTGTGATATTAATCTAGGATCAATAAAACTGACTTTGGGTCAATAAGAGTGATGTGACACACTCTCTTCAGATGAAGCTAACTTTGGTTCAGTAGAGAATGGTATAAGACATTCTCGATCAATTCTTCTTCTTCATGGTTCAGTAAAGCATAACTCAGTAGATCAAAGCAGAGTAGAGCAATGCAAGGCACCGATGGCAATGATAGTACAGTGAGACATATGGATCAATGGATGGAGTCCTCCCTAGTTAAGAGCGAGTGCTAAAATTGGAAACTAGGGCCAAACTCCATCTGGATCATCTTATTTATGGCAGCTAATATTTTTCTTGGATCCCTCTCATCGAGAGGTATAGGATTGATCTAAATATCATCCGATTCCAATAAGTATTCATGGAGTTATGAATTTATTTGCGTTATAAGATAATTCATCAAGGTTGGCCAGCAACCAAATAAATCCCACATGTGCTCAACATTTTAGTATAAATAGAGGTGGCCTTCAAGTCATTTCAATGCACTTGGGATCTCTTCCTCTCTCTACTTGTCTTTGGGTTTTAGATATCCTAAGGAATAACGTTGCCTTAATCCAAATTTCCAAAAAAGCCAAAAAAGTCGGAACTACTGGAAAAGCGAGAACTGCGGGAAATGCCGAAAAAGTCGGAAAATCCGGAACTGCCGAAAAATCTGGAACTGCCAAAACATACGGAACTGTTGGAAAAGCCTGAAAATCTGGAACTACCAAAAAAGCCGGAAAAGCCGGAAATGCCAAAAATGCTGGAACTGCCAAAAAATCCAAAACTGCCAAAAAAGCCAGAAAAGTCTGAACTGCCGGAAAAGACGCAACTACTGGAAAAGTCAGAACAGCTAGAAAATACAGAACTACCAGAAAAGTTGTAAAAGCCAAAACTTCCGGAAATTTGAAACTTCTGGAAAAGTTGTAAATGTTGAAACTGCCAGAAAAGCCAGAACTACCGGGAACAACCGAAACTGCCAGGAATAGTCGGAAATACCAAAACTATCGGGAACTACTGAAACAGTCGGAGCATCTATCTTCGAAGGAGAGTAGCATGTAAGGGACAACTAACTAACATTGGGATAGTTGTATGGTACTTAGCAGCAAATACACCAAGCATGCAATGTTATAGCTAACATAGCCAACACATAGGTCAGGATGGCAACATGATGCAACAATGGAACATAATGCAGTACAGTGATGGGTACAGTCATGATTAAAGAAGCGTGATGAGATGCAGCATAGTGATGATGGGTGCAACATGTTGCAATGCGGTGAGGTGAAGCATGATGACGAAATGCAGCACAACGATAGGTGAAGGAGTCACCTTGGAGAATTAGTTGAAGCAGCATGTCTTCAACTGATCTCATGTATCATCTTCTTAGAGATGATCTATCCTCTTATCTAGATAAGTCAAAGTGTTGACTTTTGTTGTAAACGTACTATCTCTCTCTCTCTCCGCTGAACTATTGAAGAACATATAAGAAGAATTGATCAAGGGTTTCCCCACATAGGTGTTGATCCCTGGTTAGTGCCACATCTTGTGTCCTCTTGTCTTTGCTTATCTTCTGTGATTTATGTTTATGTTCTATCTGTAGTTTACTTTAATATGATGTGATTGCTAATTTGGAAAATATATGGAGCTAATTGTGAAAATTGAAATAAATTTCTCTAAGCATTGAACATACCTAAACTAACATGGTATCATAGTTGAGGTGAAGACAATGCCCAAGCAAGAGTGAAAGAGCAATCACCAAAGACAGTTGGGAAAGGACAAAAGGATCAGTGGATTCCTCATACCTCTTCAAATTCACCGAGGGTGAAGTTGAAGTAGAGAATATTATCAGAATGGTGCAGTGGAAGTTTCTAATGGCCTACCTAAAGATCACTTCATTAGGAAGTCTGGATCTAAGGGTGGAAGGAAAGGTAGATGCCTTGGTTGCAATAAGTTCGGCCATTATGCAAAGGAGTGTCTGAACAGCAGAGACACATCTCTTGATGAAGATAACAATCATTCCAGGGACATCTTCAATGATCAAAGGAATGACAGGTAATGCAGGTGATCAAGGAAATGGCTGACTCTTCAAAGAAAGCAAGGAACCCCAGATTCTTTGAAAATCTGGCTTATTGATTGTAGTGCTTCAAGGCACTTCATCGGATAGAAGGGTGCACTCTCTAATTTGGTAGAGATGGAAACAATCGAGGGATTATAATTGGAGTTGATGCCACCTATCCCGGAAAGGGTGTAGGGAATGTTACCCGTCAATTGAATGAGGGTAACTCGATTCATTTACATAATATCTTTTATGCACCTAATCGCAAGAAGAACCTAGTGTCCATTTCGGCAATGGAAGTCAATGGTTACAGGGTGACACTCATCGATGGAAAGGTATGTGTTTGCAAATAGAATTTTCAGAGATGTTTTTGAGTTCAGGGTTGTATCAAGTTGCAGGAATTCCACTGGGGACCATGTCCATTGACACATAGCAATGGAGGTTTGTGAGTCAAATGGTGATAGGGATGTCTAAATTCAAGTAGAGCATGAAGGTACATGTCTGAGATGTACCGAAGGAAAATATTATAAGGGGGCCATTCCCCTCATGCAGCAGCTCCATAGAGTTGGAACAACTAGAGGAGTTTGAGATTCATGACCGGGAATCTCATGTATATATGTGGAAGAAAGCCCTCTATGGCTTGAAGCGAAACACCTCGGGCGCAGTATGAGAGGATTGATAGCTATCTGATGAAGCTGAGATTCACTAGGAGTGAAACCAATCCAAATCATTACCCGAAGGTTATGGATGATAGACCTCTCATACCAGCACCTTATGAGGATGACCTATTTCTAACTGGTGCAGACCCTCTCATTTGCAGAAGTAATAGGGAGTTGGATTCCGGATGTGGAATGATAAACTACAAGACTGTGACTACCTCGAGGCTCTTAACGTTTAGAAGTTATATGGTAGTGATGTTGGACCAGATTTGGGAAATGCTTCTGAGTTTCATAAACTCATTCACGTTGATGTTCTTGGTGAACTTCTATTGGGATATATGTTTTGCAGTTAGCATGGTGAGCTCATATTTGTTTGAGCTTCACTGGATTGGTGCCAAGAATCTTTTGAGATATTTTCGGGGCATAATCTCTCATGGATTGAGATACACTTCCAGAAATATGAAACTGCATGATTCTTCAAATGCTAACTGGGCAAGCAGTGTGGAGGATCACTAGAGCACCTCTCAGTGTTGATTCTCTTTGGATTCTGCTTCGATATCATGGATGAGAAGGAAGTAGAATTTGGTTGCTATAAGCACCACCGAGACCAAATACATAGATACGAGTCTGATCTCGTGTGAAGTTGCATGGTTACAGAAGCTCTTAAGTGAGTTGTTAGTACACATGATGAATGCCACTGTGATTCTCTATGACAACTAGAGGGGGGATTCGATTATTGAGGAATCCCGTATTTGATGATTGCTCTAGCAGATAGACATTAGATACTTCCTTATCTGCCATATGGTAAGTTGATGAGCGAGGAGGCTCCATCGCATTGAGACTAATGTAAGGTTGCAGACATTTTGTCAAAGCCCTGGGGAAAGGTCAAATCTGTGACTTTTCCAAATGACTTGGAGTCGTTGAGAGACCTTCTTATAAGGGTCCTGAATGTTGCATGCATTGAGCTCTGGGAGCTCTAGGGGGCTTGGGGTACTTACTGGAGCAACATACAACCATAGGGCAACTCACCCTCCCACGATGGTGCGCTATGTATAGGATGATTAGTTCTCCTGTGGGCCGGGATGATTAGTTCTCCATGGCAACTGTGGAACACGATGATTAGTTCTCTTGTGGACCAAGATGATTTGTTCTCTATGGCAACATTTGAACAAGATGATTAATTCTCCTATGGGCCAGGATGATTAGTTCTCCATGGCATCCACTGACAAGATGATTTGTTCTCCTATAGATAGGATGGTTAATTCTCCTATCGAGGCATCCTACCTATGCAATTTAGGACTCATGGGAAGCACCTCTCATCTGATCAATGAGAAGGGAAATGAGGATAGGGACCATAGTAATACTATCGATGGACACATCGTTGTATCTACTATACTCCCTGTGCTAGGATGACCTCCATTGATCTGGGATCAATGAAACTAATCTGGGATCAGTATGAGTGGTTTGAGACACTCTCTTGTGACATTGATCTGGGATCAATGAAACTGGTATAGGATCAATATGAGTGGTTTGAGACATTCTCTTGTGACTTTGATATGGGATCAATGAAACTGATCTGGGATCAGTATGAGTGGTTTGAGACACTCTCTTGTGATATTGATCTAGTATCAATAAAATTGACTTCGGGTCAGTAAGAGTGATGTGACACACTCTCTTCAGATGAATCTAACTTCGAGTCAATAGAGAATGGTATGAGACATTCTCGATCAATTCTTCTTCTTCATGGTTCAGCAGAGTAGAGCTTAGCAGAGTAGAGCTCAGCAAAGCAAAGCTCAGTAGATCAAAGCAAAGCAGAGCAGAGTAGAGCAGTGTAGGGCATTGATGGTAGAGATAGTACAGTCGGACATATGGATCAACGGATGGAGTTCTCCCTAGTTGAGATGGAGTGTTAAAATTGGCAACTAGGGCCAAACTCCATGTGGTCCACCTTATTTATGGCAGCTAATTTTTTTCATGGATCCCTCTCATTGAGAGGTGTAGGATTGATCTAAATATCATTCGATTTTGATAAGTATTCATGGAGTTATGAATTTATTTGCATTATAAGACAATTCGTCAAGGTCGGCCAGCAACCAAATAAACCCCACATGTGCTCAATGTTTTAGTATAAATAGAGGTGGCTTTCAAGTCATTTCAATACACTTGGGATCTCTTCCTCTCTCTACTTGTCTTTGGGTTTTAGTAGAAGAAGAGATCCTAAGGAATAATGTTGGCTTGATCCAAACTGCCAGAAAAGCCAGAAAATTTGGAACTGCTGGAAAAGACGGAACTGTTAGAAATGCCAGAAAAGCCGGAACTGCCGGAAAATATGGAATTGCCGAAAAAGATAGAACTGTCGGAAAAGCCTGAAAATCCGGAACTACAAGAAAAGCTAGAAAAGTCGGAAATGTTGGAAAAGCTGGAACTGCTAGAAAAGCCAGAACTGCCAAAAAATTCGAAAAAGTCGGAAAAGCTCGAACTTCTGGAAAAGACGAAACTATGGGAAAAGCCAGAATTGTTGGAAAGGACAGAACTGCCAGAAAAGCCGAAAAAGCTGAAACTGCCGAAAAAGCCGAAACTGCCAGAAAAGCTGGAAAGCTCAAAATGTCAAAAAAGCTAGAACTACCAAGAACAATCAAAACTGTCAAGAACAGCCGGAACTGCCAGAACAACCAAGAATTACCGAACTAGTCAGAGCGTCTATCTTTGAAGGAGAGCAGCATGCAAGGGACAACTAACTAACATTGGGGCAGTTGTATGGTACTTAGTAGCGGATACACCAAGCATGCAATGTTACAGCTAGCATGCAAGGGACAAAGCATGCAACAACAAGCATGCTAAGGACAACAAGCATGCTAGGGACAATAAGCAAGCAAGGGACAAAAAGCAAGCAAGGTGCAACCAACACATAGGTCAGGATGGCAACATGATGCAGCAATGGTACATAATGCAGTACAGTGATGGGTACAGTCATGATTAATGAAGCGTGATGAGATGCAGCATAGTGATGATGGAAGCAGCATGCTGCAGCACGATGAGGTGCAACATGATGATGAAATGCAACACAACAATAGGTGAAGGAGTCACCTTGGAGAATTAGTTGAAGTAGCATGTCTTCAACTGATCTCATGTATCATCTTCTTAGAGATGATATATGCTCTTATCTATATAAGTCAAAGTGTTGACTTCTGTTGTAAACGTACTATCTCTCTCTCTCTCTCTCTCTCTCTCTCTGCTGAACTATTCAAGAACATATAAGAAGAATTGATCAAGGGTTTCAACACATAGGTTTTTGTCCCTGGCTAGCGACACATCTTGTGTCCTCTTGTCTTGGCTTGTCTTTTGTGAATTATGTTTATGTTCTATCTGCATTTTACTTTAATGCTAATGTGATTGCTAATCTGGAAAAGATATGGAGCTAACTTTGAAAATTGAAATAAATTGCTCTAAGCATAGAACATACCTAAACTGAAAAGAAGTGATTGACAATGCATGCAAAACATGAATGAAAGTTTCAACAAACAGATCAACATGCATGTGGGTGAGGCAGTTCGCCAGTTAGGTGAACATCCATGCAAACCAGTTTCATGCATGCAACAACAGTGAGATAGCAACGAAAACTGAAACAGAGCTAGGACAAGTTGTTATATATGTAAATGATAGCAAGCATTCAAAGAAACCAAGCAAACAATATTCCCACAAGTGAAAATACAAAAAGCGACACAAATGTAGCACAAGGCATGGGAAGCAGGCTTACCCAAAACAGTTGAGTTGAATGTGACGACTACTCCTAGATGTGATGTGGGATGTCAAAGCTGCAAGGTTGATGTGAGGAATGAACTCTGTAGTGTCTGGTTGATGAGTTTTGATAATATCGAGGTTGTGACATGCATGCCATGAATCTAGGGGAAGCGACACTTGGTGGGAGGTTTCAAAATTTCTCCTTGCATGTAACCTCCCACTGCTAAACATAGATCCACAAAACAAGGGATGCCTTTGCACACTACCTTGGGAGAAGAAGCCCATGCATGTAAGTCTATTTTACTTAGTCCTGGAGGGAATCAGTCAACTCAGCTACACAAGAAAGAGACTGATCGAGTGCTGGAGAAAAATGTGCATTTCAAGCTTGGAGTTGGGCTAGCTGCCTAGGAGATTTGAGAAATTTATGGGCAGAGCAGCTGACTACTACCCATATTGGTGCAAATTCTAGGTTAAGAATCCTTGCTGGGGAAATTTGTGCAAATCCTACTGGGAGTATTGGCAGGAAGGATTGGGCAATCCTGGAGCCCAGCAGGCTCGAGAGGATTGTGCAATTTCTTGAGGGAATGTTGGTTTCCCTCCAAAAATGCACAATTTTCAAGGGGAAGTTTCTCAGCCTACAACTAGACCAAGTCCGGGTGAGCAGCCTGTGAGGGGAATGGATGAAGTTGTGACCGACAGGCTGCCTTTTTGTAAGAAAGATATTGAAGCTTGTAAACTTGACGAAGCAAGGCAAGTTGCTGTGAAGGTTGGAAGGGAGGCTCCAAAACGAGGCTAAGGAAAATTTTGGAGGGTGGTTGTAGCCATTACAACAATGTGAGATGTATATTATTCACAAAACATACATATAAATACATTTTGTGTGACCTATGGTTTTCATATTCTAGGAAGTTTGTTGGACTTCTATGACTATTGAAATTCACTAGAGCCTTTTCACCTTCCATTCAAGTGATTGGGACAAATTTGCACAACCCCAAGGATTATGTTTCCAACATTCCCCCACTTAATCTGAAGGAGTTTATATGAGTCCAAGAATAGAGATTAGGATAATAGCCAATGGGTGGAAGTGTTATTTGAAATGGTGGGCTAAGGAATACCACAAACCAAATGAGGTAGTAGAAGTTGAAGTATTCTACTGGTGATGGCTTAACGTTGACCACCAACTCTAGAACTTGGCTCGAAGTAGTTCATAGAACAATTCTAAATCTCACTAAAAGATAAAATCTTCTGCAAAGTAGAAGTGCTCATTGATGATGGTTTAAAGATGACCAAAAATTGATGAAGTGGGTAGTAGAAACTTGACGCAGTCTTTTGTCAGTGGTGGTTTAAGGCGAGCCACCAACTAAATCATGTTCATGGAACATGAATCTCTCTCTGGCTATAGGAATCTGGCATTAGCTTACTCTAGTTGTAGGATTTGGTTGAGGTTGTGGCTCAAACTCATTTGATATAATTCTGAAGCTAGTAACTAACTATGAATTTTTCCCTATTAGATACAAGGTGAGAAGATGAAGATATCTCCACTGCAAGACATGTCAATATTCAACAATGAACTTTGTGGTATGAGTGATATATCTTCTTGGCTATGGAAGACCATTACCAAGGAGCAAGCCACCTAAGGTGAATATTTTCTCTTGCAAGAGTCTTGTATTTGGAACATTTGTCTAAATGATAACTATGTTTTCCATAATTCTCACAAGGGTGAATATCAAAATACTAATATTTTAGATGGTCAACCTGATCCTAATGCATTTGAAAATATGAAGTGGTTGTGGAAGAGGATGTGGAGCAAGTGAAGATGAGCTCTCCTAAAGTGGTCCAACACTCTTAAACTGGATTGGTTTGGAATAGTATTGAATGAGAAAAGTCACATCCTTTCCATACCCAAGACCAATTCTATGCTTGTTGCTAATAATTTATTCCCAAGGTCATATGATTGGCTTGTAAAGTGCAAGTGGAACCTCTACATCTTCATGTGAATATGTTCTTGAGAGTGAGCATGTGTTGGATGTTCACAATATTCTTTCTCAAACTCAGAAAGAGATTTATTCTAAACAATAACCAATTTAGAATGTTGACTCTTTTGTTGTAGTTCATCATAATAGAGCTGAGATTCAAGTTCAAGAAACTCAATCTTGTCATGTGCATATTGTAAATAGGTTTTAACATTAGCAAAAGTGTCTTTTCCAATTGTGACTGTATCATCAATTGTAAAAAGTATCATAGTATTTAGTAATTATTGCTACACAAACTAGCATACCTAGTTAGTAGGCTAAAGCTGGAGGGCACAACAATAATTTGGGACAAAGGCCCATTGTCACCACAACGTATGTCCCCTTCTCTTCTCGAATTTTCAACAACAGGAGGAGTCTTAGTAACCCTCACTTTTGGTTAATGTATCTATACTGGGGTTTGAAGTGAGGAAAGGATGGTTCATTCAATGGAAAGGCTCAATTGAGGTGTGATCTTTGGGAGAAGCTAGAAAGGCTTTCCACGAAAAACCCCTTGAGAGAGAGACTATGCT
Source organism: Pinus taeda (assembly GCA_000404065.3). Taxonomy (NCBI): domain Eukaryota; kingdom Viridiplantae; phylum Streptophyta; class Pinopsida; order Pinales; family Pinaceae; genus Pinus; species Pinus taeda. The sequence goes on along the minus strand of APFE031155650.1, from coordinate 122,988 downwards.
AGACCTAGGGTTGAAGTATGTGTCAGGATAGGAGTTCATCCAAAGCCAATATAGTCAAGAGAAAAGGTTTTGAATGATATGCTACTTAAATTGCAAACCTTCAAGGAATCCCCAAGTCAAAGCAGCTTCGAGGGTTCCCACTTCGTACAATGACAAGGGCATCAATTATCTTGATGTTTAACCATGAGAATTGCCTCAAATTCGGAGCAGAGCTAGAGGAAACACCAGTGCAGAAGCCTACCCAATTGGTTTTGCAAGAGCTCACTCCAAATGAATTCCATACCAAGCCTTAGAGGGGCTACCTATTCTTAAAGGGACTAAGAATAAGAGGAGAAGATAAGGTGAGGGTAAATGATTTTTCAATGAGGAAAATATCACCAAGGATCCCAAACCCACTGCCTTATCAATTAGGAGAAATGGAATCAATAATTACTCTGATTCAAGAACTTCGCTCTATTAAGGAGACCTATGTAGCTTCACTATCCCTAAAGGAGGTAGATACATTGTTACAACAGATATTTATACTTTGCTGACAATGATTAATGGGGTTTCAAGGTTGCAATATGCACAATAAGCCTCTATGAACATTCATTCATCATTACCTATGAGTAATGCATGCAATACATCCAATAATCCCAATGATCTCATAAATTCACATTAAATTAGGGCACATTCAAGATCATGGCATGATATTCCATATATTAGGCATGTAACAATGTAAAAATATAGCAACAAAAGGGACTTATAAGATAATGAGAGTATATCCATCCATAAACATTACAAATACTAGCTTCAAGAAAATACAGCAAAATTTTCCATACATCAAAATGCATCCAAGCATCCAATTTCGTCCAACAATTGCAAGTCCAAATTCTTTTCACAAAGAGATTGAAATCCAAGTGATGATAATCAATACAAATGAGGCCTCTTTTTTTTATATGAGGCTCCTCAAGTTCGAATTTACCTAAATCTAGCCCCTAATAATATTTAAATATGCAAATAACATGTCCTTTGGTGACCATGGGAAAAAAAACATGTCCTTTGGTGACAAGCCCACCAATTAGCTCTAAAGTGAATGATAAGTCATCCCAAGAGGGCTGAAATAATGCAAAATAGAGTAAAAGGGTTCGTTTGAAAGCCAAGATGAGTCCTCTAAGTGCCATGATGAAGAGGAGGGCTCCATAAATGATGATCAAGGGGTTGGCCCCTTGATTTCCAAGCAAAGCATCTTGTGTTTCTCCCAAGTGGGTGTGGGGCATAATCAATGGTCTAATGGATCTCCATAACAAGTTGATGCTCCATCAGTGAGGGCTAGAAGATGACACATGCCCTCCCATGTCTCTTCGGATGAGACATAACCTCATCTAGGCCCTGAATCAGCTACCAAGTGTTGAGTGCAATTGCATGACCAACTGGGCAACGTGGTCCAAGTGCATCATTATCTTTGTATGGCTAGGGCACAAACAAACGATATGTGGTGCTGAGGAGGCCCATGGTGTGGCAATAAATGCTCTAGAATGGTGGAGGCCCATGGCTCTCAAAACTCACCCTACAAGTGCCATTGTGATCCTTTGGAGGGCTTAGACCCCATATAAAGAGACCAAGTCCAAGATGAAGACCCACCTGCGATCTTGTATAAGATCCATTGTGTCTCCTCACCTTCCAGTACAATTAATCATTAGTGCAACTAAGTAAATAAGCTTGTTAAACAAAAGTAGAAGTGGACACGTCATAGTGGCATGTCCTTCCAAATGGGATTTAAAATGTTCAAATGTTACCTTGCTCTACAAGAGAGGTTAATGAAGGACCTTATTAGATGGTTTCAACCTGTAAGGGGGTGACAAGTCCATGGTACATCCATCAAACAGAAAGTGTCATTCGAAATAATGATGGAATGGAGTGGGGGCAAGAGGGGAGGTTCAAAGCCACATGCCATGGTACAAGGGTAGCCATGATTAGGGAAGCCCACACCTTGGGTGTATGAATGTAAGAGGGAGTAGTCGTGGTATATGAGTTATCATGGTATTTGTTTTTCCATCCTTCTTCATATGTCTTTTTCCTTTTATTGATTTTTCTTCATTTTACTGCTTTGGGCTCCAAGGGATGAAAGCATGATGTGTATGATGTAGCAATGATTACCCCCTTAAGGTTGGGCAGTTCATTGCCCACCAGGGGCTGGGACAATCATGGGTTCCTTAATGTAAGGGGGCACTCATAGGGACCCTAGGAACCAAGGTGATAGACATAGTGATAAGGGGTAGAGTTCTTGTTTGGTTTTTTCCCACACGCTAAATTTTTATGTCTCGGCCATCTTTTGCATTTTGTGGTACATTTCCTATTGTAAGTAGCCAAATTATGTTTTTATCGTTTTTTTTAGCTGCATCAACCTTCGAGGAATCCTTCCAAGCCTAACCCAAAGTGTGGACAAGGGGAAGGAGAGGCTAATACCTTGTAGACCCAATAGAAAAATGTGGACCTAGATGGGAAAAATGTGAAAGGGGTTGCAATGAGCAAAGGGGAGTGAAATATAGGGTATTTGGAAACGAGACCATGCAACCAAAATCAAGGTTTCCCCTATAGTGCCACCCCTAAAGCTAATGTCTCATAGAGAAGATCCCACAAGGCTAAGATCCAGATTAACCCCCAAGATAAAGTAAGGGAACAAGAGTACAAGTCAAAGGTCATTCTTTCTATCGAATCCCCCCACTAATCCATGTCCAAATGTGCCTAAGAAAAGAAAACATAAAAATCCAATTACATAATGAAAAATTGTACTTTCACGGTTGGATGGCCCACCTTTAAACATACTATCATAACAGATGAGCGAGGGCACAAGGACTGGCTGAGGTGGCAGAGAATAATGGCACATTGAGCTATCTGGTGACTGCAAGGAGTTGGTGATTGTCGAATGAAGACAAATCTTGGAAAAAAATTCTCCTATAAAAGATCACCCATTGGTGATGGGTAACTATAACTCTAGTATCTTATTAGTTTGAGCCATTTTCCAAACAATTCAAGCTCAAGAAATGAGTGGTGTTAGGTTCGACTTATTGATTATATAGGCTTGAAATAAGAGACTTTTAGCCAATTATACTCGACACCATAGGAAATGTTGCAAAACATCAACAAGACATTCTGAATGTCTCTTGTAGAATCAATTCACCAATTTGCTTTACTTCTTTCAAATGTCGAAAGACAACATTTCGAACGAAATATTGGGAATAACTTGAAAGTATTTTACAATGCACCACATATGAACCACCATCATATTGTTGTTAGGGAAGAGGCGCATCACTATACCACGAGCTTTATGGGGGTACACATGCCTCATCGTGCTTTCATTACACACTCCAACTCTTGGAGTTACCAAGTACATACTTTAAAAAAGACCACTACAAAACATCTTAGACTTGCTTACTAATAAATGTATGTAACACATAATACACCATCATCACGACTCTATTCCACAAACCCACACAAACTTTAACTTAGTTTTCCATCATAATTGAAATTTTTACTCCTTTACCTCATCTTTTGAAATTGTTCACATCATAAGCATCTTTGTCTTTCATAATTAAATCTTTGAACTCCTTGCTTAATTTGTAATTTGCTAGTAGCGAATGCTAACAAAAATAACTGCTAATCTCAATATGTATATTAATTTTAATTCCAAAGCACTTTCACCATAAAAATATCATTTACCCAATCATGTACAAACAACCATGCTTTCAAACAAACAATCAAACATATAGGCTCACTATAAATACAGAGATGAGGCAGAGCGTCTCATAATCCAAGCGGCCCATTAACTCTTTCACTCGAAACAGTGCCCTCAAGCTGCTTCATGTTGTCGTTGCACCAGTGAGGAAGACGCACAACCGACTTCCCAAAAATGAAAGCAGGCTTACAACAACAAAATCCCCAAAATACGAAATATAAGGGAAGGCGTGGTAACAACGATCTTTTGGATCCGAACAACGCTGGACAACTGTACGCTCGACGCAGTCAAACTGCAGAGGAAAAATCTTACTAACTCCACACACCCTTGGCTCACTCAGAGGAACCCCACATGCCCTCGGCTCACCCATATCCGCACGATCAATAGCTGTTGCTCACAGGAAAATCCATCGAGACATGAGCTCCACCGTGGATAATTCCACAAAGACTCGGCTCCACTAGGTTATCATCTCAAACCTCTCTACCCGGCAGCTCCACGCAGATCTCCCAAACGGGAGCCCGCGTATGCTCGACATACTGGCACACTCTTACTTTCTTGACATGCTTCTCTCATCTCAGCCGCAACTTAAGAAGCTAGACGTGGACCTGGAGCTCAGCCATTTCAAGATCCCTAGTAGCAGGGGCCGGCGCATCGACTGGCACCTGCTCTGCCCCTTTGTTACCACTAACGTCATGCAGAGGAATGGCCCACAAATCGAATCCTACTTCGCTTTAACTTCCTCTTTCCAGGCCTCGCACATGCACCTCCTGCATACCCAGGTTCGATTCCTGGAGCACTGCCCCAGGCTGAAATTCACAGTGTTCGTCTTCGTCCTCTGAACCGAAGAACTCACATATGAGCGACTTTCCCGCCCGCTGGTGCTCGAGCGAGTCGTATTTTATCTCCCTGGATGGCAAGTCTCCTCTGATTTCAATGCCGCCAGGGTCCGCAATTTTGGCGACAGGCTTACTCATGTGAAGAAGCTCGTTGTGATTTTCAGGCGCAGGGGATGCCTTTGGGGCTGCGCGGATCTATTCGCCACCATCCCCAGGATCGAGTCCCTCTACCTCCGCTGCGAGTTCAATCACAAAAGTCTCCACGATCCACACCAGCTGCACACAATTTCTTTTGAATCAGCCGCCCAGCCACTAAACAAACCGAAAACCCAAGGACAAACCATACAAAAAACAGCGTCATACAAAACATTATTCTTATTTTTAGTAGGCGGGGCCAAGGCCCAAGCTGGCTCTATGCTAAGATAAAATTTGATAATATACACTTTTTGATGAAATATAATTAATTTTTTTAATATAGGTAAATTAACTTGGAAACATAATTATTTGGCCGAAAGAATATCTCAACCACACACCCATATAGAAATCAACTAGATCTTAATAACTCTTAACTAATAAAAACAGACTTTTGTACATAAAAAATCACAACTAAAACAAGTAAAAATTAAATTTTTGAGTGATGATCAAGACTGCAATAACAACAATGAAATTGTGACACTGGACTTTGACCTAAAACCTCAGATTTAGTGGGGTACCTGATTAAACCACTAAGGGCTTATAGCTCATAAAGACTAGCACGACGGCAAACTCAGCATATGAAACAAGCGTAGAGAGGTCACTAACTCAAAAAAGCAAGTGCATGGGGAATTTCAGCGAGCAAAACCTAAACTTGCTCCATTGGTGCCATCGCTCTCTATTAATATAAACAATCCTTTCTTTTCCCCTTTCATTTTCCCATGAAGATACCGCGATCGCAAAAGGAGGATCACAAAATTGAACTCTCAACTCTCAAACATAAATAATAGATCAATTTTAGATAAATATGAAAGGCATATTATTTACAAAACATGCATAAATACATTTTATATGACCCTTGGTTTTCATATTCTAACAGGTTTGGTTGATTTCTATCACTATTGGTTTTCACTTGGGCTTTTTACATCCCATGATTGGGTCAAATTTACATAACCCCAAGTATTATGTTTCCAACGACACCCTTATCCCTAAAGGAAATATTCCCAAGAGTGGCATTACTTTGCACACTCCCCTTGCATTAAACGTAGAAATGTTCCAAGCACTAGATCTAGTTTTCTTATTGGTGATAGTCATTTCTTCCACTATATTGAAGCACTATTTCATTATTTTTCAAGCTTTTTATAATAAGAAAAAAGACAAAAAAAAAAATATTAAAAAAAAAGGTTGGAAAGAAGTGAATCTTTAATTCATGTTTGGTAGCACTCTTTTGATGTCACACTTGAATGAAGCACATATTGAGTGTGTCATCTCATATGTATTTGGGTTTATAACTTGCCTTAATAAGCTAAACCTTGTTTATTAGGCCTTTCATACTTTGGTTTGTTACTCTTCCATATAATATGGAGAGTCGATTTCTACCTCTTGTTTCATAGACTTATATCATTGTTTAGTCTTGAGTCAATGCTGCCAAGGCCATAATATATGTTGTTATTTTTTTCAAGGTAAGTTTTATTCTTTGTTGGTCATTCCCCAAATCTTCTTGATTTATCATGTTGGCCTTCCTGAATGTCAAGTCATTTCCAACATCAACAAACATCTTTGTCATTTTACTTGTGTTAGTATCGAAGGTCTCCATTGACTTTTTGTTAGCGGACCATCTCTTTTCAACAATAGTGCATTGCTCTAAGAGATTGACCTGGAGTAGCACCTCAAGCGTATCATATCATGGATAGGTTACCTTGTGTTCAACAATTGAAATTCATCATTGGTCTCTAACTGAATGGTTTCCCTTGTTTCCAACGTCAACACATACTTCACACATTGGGATTTGTGCAGTGCATTGGGTTAGATTTTGATCAGTGGTGGAATTCATTGCCTTTGCTAGCAACTTTCGTTATTGGTCATTATTCAGAGCATCTCCTTCATGCAGTGTTCCATTTGGCACATGCAAGAAATGTACTTGATGGTGGTCCTTGCAATATTTTCATTTGGGTCCTTCCAAATCATTTGCCTTTAGTTTTGTCATGTTGGATGATGGGGGATGTCTTAATGTCTTCTTCTGGTGGATCTCTTCCCATCGAATCTAGATTGTTTTCCCTAGGAATGGAATATAGAGTCTCTATAGTAACTTGGGACTTGCATTCATCAATTGTAGGATTCATCGCTATCGATAACGGAATATATCAATGTCTCATGATTGATAGATTTTTTCAAGTGTTCAACATCATCTCATCTATTTTCATTTATCATAATGTACTTGGTCCAATAAAATCCATTATCATCATCAATGGGTTGTCCCATGTTTGTTAACTCCATACATCAATAATCAGGAATCAAACGATGTCTCCCATGTTTGTTAACTATATACATCAATGATTGGTAATCAAACGATGTCTCTCGTGTTTGAATTCAACTCATTTATTCACATGGTATGGACTCATACCTTTAGTAGGTTGTTTTGAAAATCTTGGGCCTATCACAACCTCATATGTTTTATGATATTTCCTTAATTGTATTCAACAAGTTCAGTCCTATGTTTGACATTGGTACTTGTGAAGGATCAAATTGTTTTATCCTTGCACTTCATTTATCCAAGTGTATGCTAAGTCATAGATCCATCATGCATCTTTTTATGGCTATGATTTGCTATCACATGGATCCACTATGTATCTTCTTCGCTGCCATGTTTGCTACTCATTTTATATGCATGGATGCACTATGTATTCATTTTCATGGCCATGATTTCTCCCTCTATCTGCATACTTCATGGATCCACAATGTACATGATTTGTTGGTCATGCTTTTTTACACCTCAACATGGGTATGTCTGCCTAAAGAAGTGAGTTATCTCTAACTTGGTTTGTTGTTTATAAGTTCCATTCAAATCTCCTACCTAGTGAACTCTTCTTAGGCCCACTTGACAAATCCCTCAAGATTTTATATAATGTATTTCAGCTATAAGGTATCCTTATAGGCTCACACATTAGGGGGCATCTATTATAGCCTATAGAATTTTCTTCACCAACCCCTTAGGTGTCTTACGCATTGTACTAGGTGTTGGTTTTTTTTTATTAGGTGAGTAATACTAAGCCCTCATTGGAATATTGAAATGCTAATCACATATAACTAGTAAAGTATTACTCTACTAAACTAGACAAGAAATTAAATAAGGGCTTGAAGAGGGAAGAAAATAAAAAAATCCTATAGTGTGCTCTCTTTCAAGGATTGTCCAAAATTAAAGTGGAAACAAGGATTTAAATTTCTAATTATTTGAACATGGGATGCTAAAGGAATAATAAAATGAAAATATGATTGCAAGGCAATTGACTATATATATGTAAGGTATGAGAAAAAAATGTGATTACATGAAAAGGAAGTGAAAATGAAATTGATGAAAGTGGTATGGACGAACATGACGAAACCAAGGAAATGAGATTGGCAAATGTTGATAACATGAATGAAAAAAGCGATGTTGATATTGACACCATTTAGAGTCAAGAATTTCCTAAATTTTGAATTTCATAAACTAAATTTTATTTGTTCAAGTTTAAAAATATATTTTTAAATAAACACACACACACATGGAATATTTTTAAGTAGGGACAAGATCTAAGAACGACGAGATCCTACTATATTGTGAAATTCAAGGTAATTAATCAATGGCTACAACAACATCACTTAAATGACAATTTTATGGAGAACAGGATGTAACTAACATCGAAGAAACATTATTGGTGATGCTTGATTGTGTAGTTTATTACAATGTAAATGTGTCTGCTAAAAACTCAATTCCAAAAAAGTTCATTTATAGCATAATCTCAAATATTACGTAGATTCTTAAAGCATAAAGTTCTAAGAGATGCATGATCCAGGTTGCACTAGGGATGAAATGAAAGGTAGGAAAGGAAATGAAACACACGCACACACACAACTAAATATAAAATAGAGCATATTAATATAACGAAAGCCCAACTTCAATTAATAAATAAAATATTAAAATGTTGTAGAACATAAATTGGCTAGCATGGTCACAGCTATCTATGAAGAGAGAGAGAGAGAGAGAGAGAGAGATGAAAGCTACACACATTTGCAAAAAGCTATTACAAGAGGCTAAAACAATGACCTTTTAAGATAAAGAAATAATCCTAGAGGTTTCAAACCTTAACCCTAGAAGATGAAGCACCAAAAGGCTTGTGGTGCCTGAGGTAGTTAGGCGGTACATCAACTTCTGAGGGGCACAACTTTTGCATACAATCTACATTCAAGGAAAACAATAGCTTGTTGGAAATAACTATCTAAGGTTTAAAATTATTGGTCAAGGTCGGGAATGCAATGGTGAATTCTTTGCCCCCTGAATGGCCAAAAAGAATTGTTTAGGACCTCAAAACAACCTCAGAAGTTTAGGACTCTAAAAAATATTGAAATTTTACCAAAAAGAAGATAGAGATTCGTTGATTGAATGGAAGAGTTGAATGGCCACCGATATCAACATGGACCAATGTAGTTCAATTTTTTGACTTTAAAAATGCTGAAAAAGTAAGTAAACGAAGCATATGAAAAAAACACCTTATCTCCTATCTCACTTGGAAAATAGTGATCCATCACTACTAGGGATATCCATAAATAAGTAATAACATGTGCCGTTATAGAAGGAAATTCATCAAAAAAAAATTGATGTCAATGATAGGAAAAGTGTTAAAAACTTGAAGGATAATATGCAAACATTAAGAAAAACAAGGTTCTATCAAACAATGATGGTGAATTTTCTTCCTGGGATATTATTTGTAGCTAACCCCAAAGAGATAATATTCCAAAATAATGTAAAGGATAGGGTGTAAAAATTTTAAAATTTCAATTCTTGTGGTTCTCCAAATGGAAAGACCATTGTCCAATGTTGCATATTAAGAGGTGAATATGAAACCCATGCCATGGTTATAACTGTTGATTTCTGGCAGCATCGAATGTGTTCTAGACTCAATATTTTGTAGGGAGGCTAGGAGACATGCATTCCACAATACCCAAAAATCGTTTTGGGAAATTCCACCTGGAGGAGGTTTAATTAAAAATATTAATTATTTTTAATGGATGCCTAAGTCTAAACTTAGGAAATTAAAATAATTAAAGTGTATTAATTATATTGTGTTTGAATCCTCTAGAATAAGACAAGGATCAAGCCAACATGACCTGAGCCATTGATTAGAATCTAATTTGGGTTGTTGATAGATTAAAGAGAAGATTATAAGAAGAGGCTTGATGGGAATTTGAAAAATACATCGACTGAGATCAAAAGATCGATTTCTCAAGAGAGCAACACAACAGTTGTAGGAGAAGTCATCGAGGAGATTTCTCGCAGTGAGGGGCAAAGATAGTTTTCCAATTGGATATTTTCTTGATCCAGACATACATTTCAAAGGAGGCAGAGAGAGTTCCACAAGGGGCATCGTAGAGCCACACTGGGTAGCGTAAAGCCACATTGAGGCAACGCAGATCCCTTGACGAGATTTATGAATTCGCTGAGGACCAAATCAGATCCAATGCCAGGAACCAAGGTGTGAGACCAAAGGGCCAAAGGATAGACCACCCAGCCAGTAGATCAATCAGCCAAAGGGAGTGACACAATCACTATCATTTGTGACACAGAGCAATGAAGTCACTGCGGAGAGGCAGCTTGGGGCTAGTCATTTAGTGGTTGGATCAGTTTCAAATCACTAGTGATAGTGTGAGGTATTTCTCACTAATTATCTTCCCGTCAGATTCTTTGTATCGGATAGCTAGTAAGGCATTCAAAATTTTATTCAGAAACTACTGCATAATAATTAAAACCCTCAATTGCTGCAAAAATTTTCCCACATTGGGTTTTTCTAGGGACATTGTCCAAAAACAATGGTGTCAATTGTGTGTGTGCTATTTCCTTCTTGCTCAATACTTGTTTCCATATTATTTTATGTTGTGAAGGGTGCAGTAGATTTTATTTCAATGTTTACTGTCTAACGCTATAAATAACTTGATTCAAAAATTAACAAGTAGGAGAAATCTAATCAGTTACTGCAATAGGGAATCGGGTAACCTATTTTTCACATGGTATCGAAGTGCAGGTGAAGCAGGGGAGAAGAGTTGGAAGAGACCAGCAATGAGCTAAAGAGTGAGATTGAAGGGCTGTGTAGGCAGTGGATCGAATCCCTAGAAAGATTGCGCAGTCTAGTGCTAGGAGAGCAAGATTATCAAGGAAAAATCTCTCTCTAAGTGAGTCAACAGAGAGAAAGATTTTCTAGATTGATATTTGTCAGCAACAGAGGGAGCAGTGCAGCAGCAGCTTTAGTGAAGAGAAATATTCAAGTGGGAGTAGTTTTTTCTGCAGTAGTTGCTAAGGCAGAAAAGCATCAAAAAAAAGTAGGAAGGCACATTGAGAGAATTTTTTCCTCAGAGAATTCCTAGCCAAGGAATTCGATTTTTCACTACAAAGTAGCAGTAGTCAGGTGCAGATCTGCTTACTCCAGTAGGGAGTGCATAGAGAAGACCAGTATCTACACAGAGGATAGAGGGAGCAGTTCAAAATCTTTTTTCATGAGAGATGACATTAGCTGGGTTGAGAGATCAAGATCAGTTGGATGGAGCCTCCAACTATGTGATCTAGAAGGCTAGGATCTCATGCCTTCTAGATGAGCATGATCTCAAAACTTATGTCAATAGTGTGGTAGTTGTACCTTCTGATGCAGATGCACTCAAGAAGTACAAGGTTGAGATGGCGACGACTAAGAGGATCATTCTCGATAGGGTTCGAGATCATGTAGTATCCCAGATAACTGACAAGGATACTTCCTGGCAAATGTGGGAAGCCTTAGCTACGTTGTACGAAGAATATTCTGAGCAGCGGAAAATGTACTTGGAGGAGAAGTTGAGATACACAACGATGCAAAAAGGGGAGTGTATATACCTTTTCCTTACAAGGCTTCAGAATGTCTAGGACCAGCTATCTTCAGTAGGACCAGCACCCCAACCCTTAGAGTTTTTACTATTAGCATTGAATAACATTTCAGAAGATTGGCAAGTTTTTGTCGAGAGCATCCTAGGCAGAGAAAAACTACCAGATTGGGAATGTGTATGGGTTGATGTGCAGCAGGAGGAGATGAGGCAGGATTTGGTGAAGGCCAACATCAGTGGCAGTAGCAGCAGTGGGGAAAAATAAGTGAAGGAAGAGGAGGATGTGGCCCTTGCATCAAAGGGGCAGCAGGAGCAGCGCAAAAGAAAGAAGGATATTTCGAAGATCAAGTGCTTCAAGTGTGACGAGCTAGGCCACTACAACACTCAGTGTCCTCTCAGAAAGAAGGATAAGGTGGAGAAGTAGGATGAGAAAGCTGCATCCGCAGAGATCGACAGGATGTCCTCTAGGCTGAGGAAGAGTTTTTTATGATTGTTGAGATGCCTCCAAGGGTGAGGTGGGGTGATCTAGAGTTGTAGCCTCAAATACCTACAAGATGGGTAGGATCCTTGTGGAGTGCACCTCTTGGATCAAGACCTTGCTATGGGAGCCCATATTCAGCAATAGCAAGATGGATTAGTGTTAGGTGGTGTTGTCATGTGCCAGAGTGACAAATGTAGTGCCTAGTAGCAGTCAAATATTGAGCAGTGCATAGTAGAGTTGGCAGCAGTGCAGTTAGCACAGATTAGAGTCAGTAGCAGCGTAGAGGCTTCAGTGACAATGCAGAGTCCAACGGTAGTCAGAACTCATATGACAGATGCATCATACTGAACACAGTTAGTTCAATATTTTGGATGTTCTTCTGTTGTAGATGTTGCAGTGGTAGCAACAATAGAGTTGCAGTACAGATGTAGTAGTTGAAAATAGTTCATCAGAGTCAACAACAAAATTGATGCAGCATAAATCAGAGTTGTGCAGTAGTTGGTCAGGAGTAGAGACAGACATCAGCAGTGCAAGAGGAGGTGTTGCAAAGTCAGAGTGATGCTTCAGTTGGTTTCAGCACTATAGCACATTCCTCGCTAAGAGGGAGTGTTTGTTTCTGTTGGCATTGTCTGTTCTCTAGCCTCAAGATTTTTGCAGGGAAGCTAAGACACATGCATTCCACAATACCTAGAAATCATTTTGGGAAATTCCACCTGGAGGAGGTTTAATTAAAATTATTAATTATTTTTAATGGAAGCTTAAGTCTAAACTTAGGAAATTAAAATAATTAAAGTGTATGAATTAAATTAGGTATGAATCTTCTAGAAGAAGACGAGGATCAAGCCAAGATGATCTGAGCCATTGATTAGAATCTAACTAGGTCATTGATTGATCAACGAGAAGATTATAAGAAGAGGATTGATGGGAATTTGGAAAATACATCGAGTGAGATCAAGAGATCAATTTCTCAAGAGAGCAACATAGCAGTTGTAGGAGAATTCATCACGGATATTTCTTGGAGTGAGGGGCAGAGATAGTTGGAGAGTTGGAGAGTTTCTTGATTCAGGCATACATTTCAGAGGAGGCAGAGAGAGATCCAGAAGGGGCAGCATATAGCCATGATGTGCAGTGTAAAGCCACGTTGAGGCAATGCAAATCCCTTGAGGATATTCATGAATTTGTTGAGGATCAGATTAGATCCACTGCCGAGAACCAGGGTGTGAGACCGGAGGGCCAAAGGATAAAGCATCCAGCCAGCAGATTGGATAGTGAAAGGGAGTGACGTAGTCCCTATTAGTTGTGACGCAGAGTAGCGCAGTGACTATGCAGAGGAAACTTGGGGCTAGCCATTCAGTGGCTGGATCAGTGTTAAATCACGAATGTTAGTGTGAGGTATTTCTCAATAATTCTCTGCTAGTCAAATTCTTTGTATCAGATATTCAATAAGGCATTCAAATATTGCATTCAAAAACTATTGCATAATAATTAAAACCCTGAGTTATTGCACCAGTTTTCCCACATTATGTTTTTCCGGGGACATTTTCCAAAAACAACAGTGTCAATTGTGTGTGTGTTATTTTCTTCTTGCTTAGTACTTGTTTCCACATTATTTTATGTTGTGAAGGTTGCAATAGATTTTTATTTCGATGTTTACTATGTAACACTATAAATAACTTGATTCAAAAATTAACGATTAGGGAAAATCTAATCAGTTGTTGCAGAAGAGAATTGGGTAACCGATTTTGCATAATAACATAGGCTACTCAAGTGGAAATGTTCCATAATTTTGAGAGTAATATTAATTTTAAGATGGTACTTAGCATATTTGTGAAGCTTAAACAATGGTATGTCAAACCCATAATTTTATGTGACACATGTTGTATTGTATAGACTGTCAATTGTATTCTTTTCCAAGGCAAATGTTAGTTGTACTTGTATTATGAGGCATTTATAGATTTTTGCATATAATATACAACAAATGACCCTCCTCGTTCTGGTGTTCATGTATTTTTATCCAATATATTATATGCACAAGAGAACTCTTAGATATTTCAAATAATATATTGCCGGTTACAAAAATGGAAATAATATTTAGATTGGGACACTTTAACACGAAGTATAAAATTTATCTTAATGATCCTCAATTGTTAAACATCATTGTAAAGTGGAAGAGAAATTAATTTTAATACACTCCTATCACATATTCAACTACAATCTAAAAAATCCTTGATTTTCTTGAAGAATATATCCTATTGATGGATTTCATGCAGAAGTTCAACATTCAAATATATAGATATCAAACACTCTTATAGACCATAATTGTGACAGTTACAACTCAAGCAATCACTTGATGTATATCTAAAAGGAACATTATTGATGATTGTTTTTGTTGAGAATTACCTTTTCATTGCACATAATGAGATACAAAGTGACTATTACCATTCTAACCATGTTTCTATACTATCGCATATTTTGTGAAGACATATAGAGCTCTATATCAATGGATATGATAGAAAAACAAATTTCATGAAATGGTTGAGTATCATTTTTACATAGTGCTCATGCTTGTATACATGATACCAATTTTATTTAGCATTTTTTTTATTTACTTTATAAATAACTAATAAGATGAGGATCACTTTTAAAGAATGTTAGGTGGAGTTAGATGTTTGTGTGGGTCGATTTAAAACAATATATGCATTTCTTATGATTGTAGCACCTTGATTAAAAAAATGAACATGCCTTACACCTAAATTTTCTTTGAGATGAGGCATGGAAAAGGAGAGCTTAATGGCATCAATGCCTATGTAAAATGGGCACTTAAGTGATCTGTAAATTTCTATAGATATTCCACTGGGTATTTCATTACAATAAATCTACTAAAATATATTAGAAAATCAGAAATCTACACTATGAGGGTTTATTTCTCCCTAGATTTATGGATCTGTTAATTATTATTTATTGTGTATGCATGCAAATTATAAAATGCATAAAATAGAGAACAACAAAATAAAAACTCACAAACCACAATTGACACAAGATATATCATGGGAAACCCTTTTGGAAGAAAACCCAACTGGAAGGTGAGGTCGCTCTGCAATTTTTCTCTTTATAGAAAATAGTTGCTAGTACAAAGAAGTAAGGACTATGGTCCATGTTAATTTTTCTCAAGTTCTATGTTGTTATAATGACTTAAACAATGTAGTATTCAATTTCATTCACCCCAAAACAATGAAGAAATTATAGATATAGCAATAAACAGTAATGCATAATAGAAGACCTAGCACAATGAGACACAGATATTTTTGGTCAAAGACCGGGGAAAAACCCCACAAGGAGGAAAGCCCAAATCAATTCTTCTTCTTAGATATTAAATCAATGTGTAGTTGAGATACATAATCCAATTTGTAAATCAAGAATATTCCAACAAGATCTCAAATTCGACCCTTAAAATGTCTAAGTCAAAACTAGTCAAAGATGAGAGAGAAATTCTACTTCTGGTCAAAGTTAAGTATGCAACAATAAGGACCAAATTTCAGCCTGTAGAAGACAGTCCAACCTCAATCAATGGATCCTGAAATCTTTAGTCAAATGGTCCTACAATTTTTGTTCAAAGGAGAGAGAGTTGAAATGTGGTCAACCTTAGTCAACGTGCCTAGAGCAAAGATGAAAAATGTGGTCAAAGAGAATCAAATGATTCTTGGAATATTTGACCTCTCAAGATAGTCAAAGAGCTTGATCGAATTAGAAGCAATCCTCCAAATTAACACAGGTCAAACAAATCAGAAAACTCAAAGAGAAATGTCCTCCTCCTCCTTTGCATGTGTGGTCGAATGGCTTCCTTTTTCCAGATCCGAATTGATTTGTGTGAGAGATGGATGATGCTAAATGAGCTCCATTGAGGTATTATTTATATGTGATTTTGGAGGTGGATTTTCTATTTGTGGGGTAAACTTGTCTTCATTAGGGCCGACTTTCTCAAACTTGTAAATATGACTTTTCTCCATTATTTGTTAATGAAAAATTTGACTGAAGCTATCAACTTCAACACTCCCTATCAACTAGGGAGGAACTTTCAGTTGCATCATAAGTCTCATCTCAGATGTACATGTCTCAACATAAGGCAAGCTAATAGGTTTCACCACCATCATTTGATCTCATCTCATCTCAGCTAAACAATGATGACTCAATCCATAGAAGAAGAAGAATGATCCACATTGACAATAGGCGAGATAGACATACCACAACCAAGTATGTGGAAGTCATAAATGACCTTGGTAAATATCACACACCCTATTTCCACTGACTAGTCCTCACCCATCTTGATCCTCATCAATCAAGTGGTAGAACACATGCATCCAACACTTAGGGGAGATCAACTTACCACGACCAATTCCATGGCATTCGCGTCCGACCTTAGTAAAGATCACACACACCTAAGTCTCCTAACCCAATAGCCTTATGCGTGGGAATATCAAAAAGCCTAACCATCTCAATATGGCCCTTGGTTATGTTACCGCTGAAACTAGTAGGGGTCCTACGAGGGGATCCTATAGAGCAACTACTAGGTCAAGGGAAACAATGGATTGATAGCCCATTGTCGCCTCAGTTAAGGCTCCCTTCTCTTTACTGAATTTCACCTATGGGAGTAGACCCGATGTAAGGGGAATCACTAGATGAATAGATTAATAAGAGGATAAGGAGTGATTCCTAAGGTCCATTTACATGTGAGACTAAATTATATGGCTTTCTTAGTCGAGAAGGAAGGTGATATGCTCTCTTGGAAGGGTTAAGAGAATTCTTGAGGCTAAGGATTGGGAATATATCTTGGAAAAGATGATTCCTAAGCCTACAAATCCTTATGGAGAATTGGTTTTTATGTTATCTTTGTGGAATTGGAGTTGTACAGTTGTGGGACCACACAGGACCAATTGGACCCAGAAATAGGTCAAGGATGTGGAGTTGATTGACCAAGGATGGACTTGACCTAATTATGGAGGAGAAGACAATCAAAGGACAAATTTTCTTTTGAGAAATGAATGCAATGATCCAAATGAGGACACTAGCCAAGGGAAACCTAGGACAAGAAACAATCCTTGAGCCAGGGCTTGCTATATCTCAAGATCCCATCATCAGAATTTCTTGAAATTTGGAGGGCCTTCAGAGAAAAACCTAATGCAGTTATGGACAAGAGGTCTAACGTTTTTTATGGCTACAATGGGAGAAAAATGATTCTCTGGGTGGCATATGGAGGCTAGGCCTAGAAATAGGAGAGGTGAGAAAAATATGTTTTAAAATTGATAACTTATGGAAGGATTAGTGCCTTATCCTTTGATAAATATGGAGTCAAAGAGAATTTGTTGTTTGGAAGATGTTTACTCAATCAAAGAGGCCTTGAAGCAACTTCACATGGAATTATGGCATGGGAACAAAACCTCAACGACTTTATACTTCGATATGCAATAATTGATGACTTATCAAGATGTATTTCAATAAAATAATCTCTATGAATATTCACCCATTCATACATGGCCCATGAAATGATGCAACACTACAAAATATCAAAAGTTTCACAATTTCGCATAGGAAACTAGTAAAATTCAGACTTGTATAGCAAAAACCCCAACAACATTCATGTGACAAATTAAATAACAAGAATAAGCATGAAAAATATTGCTTACATGTACAAATGAGTATATATAATCATCAAATTATGCAAATAATGAAGCTCCAAGACAAGAGAAATAGATCCAAACATCAAAATTCATCCATATAATCCAAAATCGTCCTCCAAAAGGGAATGTAGAATTCTCAAGTAGCTACTAAATCTCAATCCAATTGGTGATGATCAAAATGAATCAACTAACTTCTATATATAAAATCTCCAATGAGTTCGATTTTCCTAATTGGCCTAATTAAGCCCCAAATAATTACATAATGTGTAACAATAACATCCCTTGGTGACAAGCCCACCAAGATAGTTCAAGAACATAAGAATAATCAATCTAATGGGTTGTTGGGCCATTGAGAAGTGTAATGCCCTAATTAATCTTATCATGCAAAATTTCATTAGTGTTTAAATTACCTGAAAATATTGACTTATAATTATCAAGAAATATTGGTACATACCTACATTGGTGAAACTGTAAATTTATTACTAATATAAATTTTATTATTATTATTACTCAATTCCCAACTTGTCTTCCAAAATTTAAATTTGATAGGATATGGTCTTCTTCGATTTTATTCCAATTTAAATATCCATATCCCCAAAATGTCCTCTCAAGTTTACTTAGGAGAAGATATGGTTCTCTCCAATTAATTACCAAATTATATATCCATATCTTATCCCCAAAATGTCCTCTAAAATTTACTTGGGAGAAGATATGGTCCTCTCCAATTAATTACCAAATTAAATATCCATATCTTATCCCCAAAATGTCCTCTCAAATTTACTTGAGAGAAGATATGGTCTTCTCCAATTAATTACCAAATTATATATCCATATCTTTTCCCCAAAATGTCCTCTCAAATTTACTTGGGAGAAGATATGGTTCTCTCCAATTAATTACCAAATTATATATCCATATCTTATCCCCAAAATGTCCTCTCAAATTTACTTGGGAGAAGATATGGTAGGAAAAGTCAGATGAAAGGATGAGGAGGTAGTTATGACATTAATGATAGGTGGTTGAGGTGTATGGGAGAAAGAGGCATAAAAGGGGAAGGATGATGAGAGGAGAAGGGGATCCTTGATCTTGATTTTGGTTTTGGTTGTGGGTTTTTATGAGGATTTTGTTTTGGGAGGAAGGTGGAGAGAAGAGAAGGGAGAGAATGTGAGTATTTGTTTAACTTGGACACACTACATCTAGTTGGACTTGGGCTCGGAGGACTAGGGAAGTTGTGGAGGTTTCCTGGGTTAAGAAATACTTCCTAGTTGAATGGTATGAAAATTCAGTCGAATAGTCAAGAGGAGCATCCAAACAAAGTCAGGAGCTCAAGAGCATCTCAACTAAGCTATTGGAACATTTATTCCTCTATTTATTTATTACTTATGTAAGTGGTTGCAATGAAATTCTTACTTATTTAATTTGTGGGAAATAAATTTTAATGGTAAATTATCATCAATTAAATATTTACATAGTAATAAGTTATTTCCCATTTTATTGTATTTAAAATTAGAGAAATTTAGTTTTAGTTAGAGGACCCTAGGATGGGGCCTTACATGCGGTATCAAAGTGGGTTTCAAATCTAAGGCCTAATAGCGGTTCTCCATCTAAGCAACCGTGAGTAGGGGTATCTATTTTTCGAAAGTTTCTTAGGACCTGCACCTTACCCCACTAATTCAAAAGTGAAAATTTCCTTCAGAATCTTCCATAGTATAACATAGTTTTACTGAATAGATTACAAACTGGGGCTAAGTGAAATATTGTTTCAAGAAAACCCTGGCACTTGGCAGTCAATTACTACAATTCTTGCAACATCAACAAACATAGTGTATAAGTGATCCATTTCAGTGTTAAATTTTAAGTAGCAGATTGAACCAAGATTAAAGAAAATAGGAAAGCAAAAATCCTACGTGAGTTTGGACAACCAAAAAAAAAAGAAAAAGAAAAACCTGTGATATAGAATGGAAAATATTACAGCTACTATAATCCTATGTTTTCATCTCCTCTCACCATCGTAAGATTTCGAGACCATTCCTGATTTATGTTATTATACTAATTGCAAGGGCTACCTGCCTCAAATTCAGCTTTTTAGTGTAGGGCAATTCAATATCCATATTGTCATCTATCTGATAAATCTATTGTTGTTGAAAAGATAGAATTTGAATATTCATTCCACATTTTTATTGTTTTTATTTTTGGGGTCTCTGGCATCGTTTAAATCCATTATCATTCTATCCATCCGAGTCTCAGGATCTCTGGCATCATTTAAATTTATTACTCTAGGAATATGGTGAATTTTTAGGAGATCTAACTGAAAATATTTCTAAAATATAAGTTAAAAGAAGAGGATTTTTCTTGAGATCCACAAGGAAGTAGTTGAATCAATTAAAATTATGCAACCTGGAATAGAGAAGCCCAATCATACATTTTTCTATACAAAGTATCAGTCAAGACACTAAGATTAATTAATTTCTAGTGGGCTTCAGTATTGCAGCAATGATGCTGCAACTCCTGGGACTCCCTTCTTTACTTTTATCAACCCAGTAGTTCGTAACAAACTTGGAAGCGATGGTGCTATATGCACAAGTACTAGTTCTTACTGCAAGTTGTCGCTTGATCAGTTGGTGCAAGTTTGCTAGGAGCTTAAGCCAACTTCTATGAGCTCTTATAAGAAGCTTTAAATTGTGATGGACAAAAGCTAACTCAAGAGAGGCTAGTCTACTTGCAGAAATAAGATGAAAACTGAAAGGAAATGCAAACCCTAGTTCTACCGACTAACCCTACTGGTGCAAGAAAAGAGATGAAAGCTACTGAAATGGATGCCATTGACTCTTGGAAAGGTAAAATGCATGTGACTAAGCTACGTCTGAAGGAAAATATGGGAAAAGCATCTTTTTGTATTTTTGAGTAATTTTGCATAATTATTATGCATGTGCTTTAACTATTTTTTACTGTGCAGGGGTTTATTGGCGAAAGGAAATGGAGTGGGTGCTTGCAGGAGGTTGGGAAGGTGAGAAGACCTAAGGGGTCCCTAGCACCCTTCTAGAGAATTCCACAGCAATAAGATCTCGAAAAACTGCTCACGTGAACTTCTACAGGAAGTCTGGAGGGGTTCTACAGGAAATTCTACAAGAACTGGCCAAAAGTGGATTTTAGAGGGTTGATGGTGGAAAAAAAGTGGGAAAGTGGAAATGAAGGATGGATAAGAATGTTAAGGGGTCTAGGACCTGGTAAATGAATCTAAGGAGTGATGAAGGTGGTTGGATTTGTTCAAGGATGGAGAGAGCAATGTTGCACAAAAATGTAGAAATCAGGGAAAATTGGGAAAGTGTGGCAAATGAAGGGAAGGAATCTTGAATTAGGGGCTGGAACAAATTATATGATGGAGGAAGGGTAGGTAGGAATGTATAACAGGTGCTTTGCACACTATTTTCCAAAATTGATCGAACAAAGACTGAAAAAAAACAGAGATCTATCTATTTTGACCTAATCTGACCTAAAAACCAAAAACATGATGAATAGAAGTTTGTAGACAAGAAATCATGCAAGATAGCTATGGAAACTAAGCAATAACAGATCTAAACATGAAAACACAACTGATATCAACTTTTCCAACTTAAAATCTAACACTAGCAATTGCATTGGAAGGCAAAAACAGTGTTTTGTGGCAGCAAGTGTGCCTTGGTCTTAGTTCATGGTCCCAAGGAGGGAGAAATGAGATCAAAGACTGCTTGATAGCCTTTTTTGGATCTTTTCTGTTACCAAACTATCAAATCAACCTAAAGGATGAAAAACTATATTAATCATCAAAAACAAACTAAGTAACAAGGCAAGATTTTAACCTAAATAACATAAACTATTCTATGAATGCAAGAAAAACACATAAAAAGTACACAAAGGAGGTACTGGCATTTGGGTTTGGCCCAACCCAAAGAGCTACAGCCTCCTAAGAAAGGTCAGAGTTGGTGCAAAGCAAAATTCATATTCATTACTCAAAAAATAATAGTCATGTCACAAAGTTGTTTACAGAAAGAGCTCGGAAAATGAGCTGAATGCAAAGCTGCACTAAAGAGCGAAAATCAATTGTTCAATAGCTAAACTACCAAGGCTTGAAGCCTTCCTACTTATGCAACACGAGGACTCCCAATAGTCATCCTTAACTTTAGGAGCTTGGCTGCCCAAAACTGCAGTTAATCAGCCACTTCACTAAACTTGCTCGGTTGCCTCTTGAAATCATCTTTGGTGGGTTGTTGAACTCTAGGCTGATGGTGGAGAACTCGAGGAAGGGGGAATTTAGTGCAGGAGACACCCCTCCTACAAATCCTCAGCCTTGTTCCTTCATATTTGGCTGCCAGTTTTCTCATAAATGCCTGGCCTTGGTCCAAAAAATGTCCAAAAATCTGCAATAAGCACGTATTAGACTTTGTGGTCAAGAGACTATTCCCATTCATTCAATTAACATAAATATATTCAAAAACATGCATAAAACTATGAAGAATGGTGGATTAATCAAGAATAATAGGCAAAATGAGCCCATAAAGTTACCAATTTTTGGGGTTCATCATCAGCCCCCTGCTGAATGTGTTGCTCATCCTCTGAGCAACTAATCCATTTCATCATCTTGATTGCTTTGATTGCCTCTCTAAAATCCCAGGCTTCTGAGGTGATGTCCTCTTCTCGGTCATGAAACCCTGCCTTTCTCTCTACTTCCTCCCATTACCTATGTGCTTCTTCTTCTTTGACCCCTTCCAGTAGTCCTAAAAGTAATTGAGGACTAAACTTTAGGTAGATCCAGTTGGCTTTCAGATTTTGCATTGACTGTTTATAAAGTGGCACTCTTGCCAAAGCCTCCCTCATTTTAGTTGGGGAGTGGTACTCTCTTATTTTCAGACTATGGGACAATGTGTTCCATCTCCTTGTGCAATCATGAATGCAATTATCACCAAACAGTCTTTCCATGTCTTCAAAGTGAGCAATGGCCTGAGCTTACCTTTCAACATAGTCTGGGAGAACTCGAGGGTTGTTGGCAAGGTGTTGATGCGCATATACTAGAGCTAAGGGATCTTCTGGTTCTGCCCTGATCATGAGTGGCTCACTTAGCTCCCTGTCCATAACCTTTCGAATTTCTACTACCCTCTTTTCCTCATGGCTTAACCAAGAAGCCATAGCCATGAGTTGTACATCTCCCAATGCAGCATTGGGGTCCCATAGATTCATGTTTGGAAGTGCCAAGTTGTGTAAATAGAATTCTGTTAACTTGGCCTTATCTTCAGTTGAGCTATTGTCACATAAATACATAAACTGATTGTAATTCTGGAATGGAATGATGCCCCTTTGGGTCAATGTGTTAATTTGAAATTGCAACCATTGATCTTTAAGATATAATGCATAGGACCTAGCAAGTTTCCTACATTGTAAGGCTTCTACTGCCCAGATGGCCATGCAGTCCATTTGGGCTTCTCTTTCTTGCAATTGTTGTTTTAAACCCTGTATTTCTTTTGTTGCCTGAGACTCCTTTTCTTGCAGCATTTTTGTCAGCATCTCAACATCAGCTTGTAGCTTTTCCTCTCTCTGTTGTTTCTCAGTTGTTTCCTTGTCTGCTGGAGGTCCTTCTTGCTGCTGCTGCCCCCCCAAAATGGATGTCTTATCTTCCTTATGACCCTCCTGTAGCTGCAACTTCTTTTTCAGCAGCTCATTCTCCTCATGTAATTGGACTCTTTTACTACTTTCTATGTGCCTCACCATGGCCAACTGTCTTCTTGATTCTTTTAGCTGTTCTTCCAGGTGGCCTATGTCTGCAACTCCCTTGGATTTGGAAATTCTCATCCAAGTGTGAGTCCTAACCCGTTCCTATTCCAATGCAAAGAAAAGTGGTACAGCTAACCTCTGTGGGATGATCTTCCCACTTTCTAACAAGTTATAATATGAGCCCAAACTAGGTTGAGGGCTTGGTTCCAGTATCTCCTCGGTCTTGTCTTCTCCTTGTGATTGTTTGGCTGCCTTCTCCTCTAGGTTCTCAGTCTCTTTTAACTTGGCTAGAGTTTCCTATAGAGATGTTTCAGCTTCCTGTAGAGCTGCCTTTGAGTCCATCATCCTAATTCTCTCTCTCCATGTGGAGGTTTTTGGGCTTCCTCTTTCATAGCTGATAGATATCTTGGAAGGAGACTCTTCCTTCTATTTAGTGGGTGCCTTCTTTGGTTGTGGCAGCCTTCTTTTGGGCTTCCTTGGCCTTTTTCTTTCCAATCGGTGTCCTCTTTTCCTTCGTTGTTTTTGTTGTTGTATCTTTCTCTATTAGGCTCAGTAGTATTGCCAAATTCTTCTTTTTCTTTTTGTTCTTCCTCTGTTTTTCCCTCTGCTTGAATGTTTTATGCTCCCTCATCATTGTTCTTCTCAATTTCTTCAGTTTGCTCCCCCTTATCATTGTTGGATGGGGTGATGTTCTCAGCCAAAGTTCTAATGTCATCATCCCTAGACATATTTCTGAAGATTTCCCGAGCTATGGGGACAATATAGGTGTGTAAAGCATCTTCCACCAATAGTTTGATGAGACCATGGTGGGCCAACTGATCTGGGATCCCTTCGTTTAGCTTTGTACCACATTCAATTAAGGATTGAAGGAGGAAATATGGGATGCTCAGTTTTCTGGCTGGAGGCAAGTCCATCCCATACCTTAATTCATGTAGCAACCTGAAATAATATCCATAAATGATGTTGAACCTCCCTTCACATGTGATATACTTCATTATTTGATAACTGACTTCACTCCAGAGAGGAGGCAAGCTTGTCCTTCTAACCCCGTTTTTATCTTCTACAGGATGTCCCTCAGGCAGAAGAAATGTTTTCTTAGCAACTTATCCCAATGATCTCTCCTCTTTGCTCCAAGGGAACCCCAATGGTAGACCAGTAATTCTGCTAATGAGTTCAGGTGTAAGTTCTAGGGTCAAACCCCTAAAACTAACTATGGCATGTGTCTTCAAATGTGGTCTCAGGAATATCAAAAACTCTTTAGTTATCTCCTCATCATAACCCTGAATTCTATCAAAGAAGGATATCCAGTTTGCCCTAGTGAAAAGGTCCACCGCCTTATGGTGCTCGTGCAATTTGCTAAAGACTGAGGATTCTTTCCTTATGAATCCTCCTGGCATGGTGTTGAGTGCTCTTTTTGTGTTTGAACCGGAAATGAAAATGCTCAGGTGGAAAAAAAACAGTCAATCACTGAAACAGAGGATAGTTGAATTCGGTTTCTTTTGAACCCAAGAAGGAACGTCCTGGGTGCTTCTTTGCAATATCAAATGGCAATAATTCTCTTGTTTTAAACTATTGCCCCCCTGAATTTGACTTCCTAGTTTTGAAAAGAAAGAATTTTTTCTACAGAACAGAGGATAAGGACATAGGTTCTTTTCTCAACACGTAGGCAGATATGTGCATTCGTTTTTTTACACACACACACAGGCTGGCCTTTACTACTTCATGTATCTTTCTTACAGGAGAATTTGAAAAAGGATGGGCAGATTTCAGATGTAGAGAGAAAAAGCAACTGTGTAGACTCAGGGAAATATGCAGGCAGACTTTCACTTTTTTGATGCACAAGTAGACTTCCACTTTTCTTTTTCAATCCACTGCCATGTTCAATTGACCACCTTACTCAAACAAATCATGCACAGAGAATTTTTCCCGAGCCTACCTCATTTTGAGCTTAAATTCCAACGAAAATCCCGAGTTTCCTTTCTGCAGAGCTGTTTTCTGCCTTTCCTGTAGAACCCTTCCTGTAGAAATCTCCCAGCTCCTATAGAATGAAACTGTGCTTCCGGTAGAGCCCGATAGGTGGGGGATTTTCAAAAATAGGCAAAAAACTATGGAGGACGACTGGTTAGCTGCTCTGGAAGTGGTAGATGCGTACTCCAGTCGCGAACATCATGAGTGCAGAATGAACAAAGGGTGGTGAAGTTTCAATTGAGCTGTCTTTTAACTACGGGCGTGATTCGTGGTGAGAGGATGAGGTGGCCGGAATGAACCGTTGATCCTACGTCACAACCATAATGTTTTTGTATGCCATCTAACTGCCATCACCTCCCTTTCTCCCATTATCCGCCGCCACCACTACTAGTCCCGAAGATTTCTTCTTAAATGGACACTCCACCATGTGCTAGTTGTGCATCTAATCAGCAGTTTTGAATTTAACGGGGCTCGTTTGGATTCCACGAGGATGTGTAACTAGCCGAGGGTGGCCAGTTGACTAGCCATTGATTCCACTCAATCTGAACCATTTCCATAGTCACACAACCTTGAAATATGATTTATGCAATTGAAGAATGAGTTTAGGCACTTACCTGCGTAGTCGTGGTCGTGTTATGCAGATTTCGGATTTTGGAACCCATTTCTTCATTTGTTGTTGCTGCTTGCACACTGCATGCTTGGCCTCAGGCTGTTGTTGATGTTCACACGTTCAAGTAGAGCTCCATGCATGTTTCATATGCCATACTTTGTTGTCCCTCTCTCTGGAGTATGTCTTTTAGAGGGATCAGCTGCTACAGGAATCCTGTAAGATTTCCTGTAGCTGCTTCTCCTACTGGAATACAAGCTAGAATGAGCAAGGCTACATTGCTGATGAGGGTATTGGCTGATAAGGAGTCTAAATGGAGGGTATCAGATATGGTAAGTGAAAAATAGCTGCTTTGATTTGTCATTAAAAAATTTTGATGGCAGCATGAAGGAAACATGATTTCTGTGTGTGACTGTGTAGGGACATGAAAATGAGTGCAATGGAGGTGTACGGAGATGGAAAAAGGGCGACATATGGTGATGGATGGAAGCAAGGAGGTTTACAGGCCTCATAGACAGATTCCCAACCTTCGGGTCCTCTTCCGAGATTGATTTTGGCTTTTCTGTAGATTCTACAAGATCTTCCTGTAGAAGGTGAAATCTTAGCCCGAATGAAACCAAATATTAGGAAAGGGTAATGGTCATGGAGGAATGGATTGTGAGGGATGATTGCAGCGCGGTTATGACCTCTATCCTTGTCTTGTGCGATCCTCCTAAAACCTGTAATGACCTTCTTGCAACCTGCAATTTATTCAACAGAAATTAGGTTTATTTTTATTTTTCTTTCTTTTTTTCTTTTTGTTCTTTTGTCTGAGAGAGTTGGGGCACCTCCAGGAGGGTTTCACCCTCACTGTTTACCCTAGGCACCTCCAAGAGGTTTTCACCCAAGGATCTTTTATTCTTTTTTTCTTTTTCTGTTTTTTCTATTTTTTTAATTTTTATTTTGTGTTCAAGGAGTGGGTGGAGTGGAGACAGGGGCCTGCTCCACTACCAGCACTGATTTACCCAGAGTTTCAATGAACTCCTGCTTAAAAAGGGACTTCTTGTAGATTTTCAATCGATGCCCATTGACGAGCATGGGGATGGCTTCTTCATCAATGGTCTTGATAAGGACTGAACCATTGTCATTGCATTTCTCCACTGTATATGGTCCCAACCATCTTGTCCTCAACTTTCCTTTGAAATCCTTGTATCTTGAATCATATAACAACACCCAATCTCCTGGCTGAAATTGCTTTTCTTTCAGGTGTCTGTCATGCCATATCTTTCTTTGAAGTTGGACTACCTCTAAGTGGAGAAGGGAATGCATTCTTTGTTCATCTAGTCCATTCAACTGAAGTAATCTTTCCTGTTGTGCATGGCTAAGATCTAGGTCCAGCTGAGTTGCCAACTTCAATGTGTTATATTCAAATCCTATGGACAGCAAAGCCTTCTTCCCGTAGACCAGCTCATAGGGTGTGAAACCTGTTGTAGTTTTCCAAGTAGAGTTATAGGCCTAGGTGGCCTCAACCAAGCGATCTGCGCAATCTTTTCTGCTACTACTTACCACTTTAGTCAAAATCTCTTCCAAAGCTCTGTTAGTGACTTCCACCTGTCCATTTGCTTGTGGATGATAAGGGGTGGAAGTTCTGTGCTTAATCTTGTGATGAGTGAGCAGGTCTTCAATCAGGTTAGAGGTAAACTGACTTCCTTGATTTGTGACTAATTCTCTTGGGTAGCCAAACTTGTAGAAGATATTTTCCCTCAAAAACTCAGCTAATTTTTTTTTTTCTGTTGCTGCCTTGATTGCCTTTGTTTATGCCCACTTTGTCAGGTAGTCTGTGCACACAATGATGTAAGACTTTTGTTTTGAAGGAGGGTTGATAGGACCCACAAAGTCCATGCCCCACTTCTCAAATGGCTCGAAAGTCACTTGAGGTTGTAGGGGACTTGAGGTTGTAGGAGCATCTCATCCCTTGGAGTCGATTTTCCCATCCTTTGACATCGGTCACATTGGCTAATGTATCTCCTAACATCTTGATGAAGAATGGGCCAATAGTACCCTGCCTGTAGAATTTTGAAGGTAGTTCTTTTTGCTACAAAGTGGCCTCCACAAGGCCCATCATGACAGGTTAGGAGGATGTCAAAAACTTTCTCCTCCCTGACACAATGCCTCAAAATCTGATCTAAGCCAAGTTTAAACAGGTTGCCTCCAATCCAAGTGAATGGGGCACTTTTCCTCACGATCTTGCTCTTCTCTTTTGAGGATAGGTGTGGCAGAAACTGTGCTGAAACCAAGTAATTTGCTATATCAGCAAACCATGTAGAGAATACTGAAATAGCAAATAGCTGTTCATCTAGAATTTGATCATCCACCATCCCTTCTTCACCTACATGCAAAACTAATCTAGACAGAAAATCAGCAACAACATTTTCCTTACCTAGATTATCAACAATGGTCAAATCAAATCCCTGCAATAAAAGTAACCATCTAATGATACAAGCATTTACATCAGGTTTATTCATCAAATACCTAATTGTAGCATGATCAGTGTGTACAAATGTTTGATAACCAGTGATGTAGTGTCTGAACTTGTTTAGGGAATGGACTACAGCTAGGAGCTCTTTCTCGGTTACAGTATAGTTTAACTCTACCTTGGATAGGTTTTTACTGACAAAATATATGGCATACGGTAGCTTCTCTTCAACTTGTCCTAAGGATGATCCTATGGCTTTGTTCAAGGCATCTGTGTGAATTTGGAAAGGTAGGGCCCAGTTTGGACCTATCAAGATTGGGGCAATTACCAACTTACCTTTCAACGCATCCAGAGCCTCTTGACAGTTGTCAGTCCATATAAACTCAACATCTTTCCCCAAAAGACCAAACAATGGAGAGGCTAGCTTACTGAAATCTTTAATGAATCTTCTATAATATCCTACTAAGCCTAGAAAAATCCAAACATCTCTTACCTTTTGAGGAGGTGGGACCTTTTGGATGATAGAAATTTTGTTGGGATCCACCTATAATCCTTGTTGAGAGATTGTATGACCTAGCATGGTCCCTTAGGTCATTAGGAATCACATTTTTCAGGACTGGGGGACAGGTTCATTTCAATACACTTGGCTAAAACTTTTCTCAGATTAGTCAATGCTTCTTGGAAGTCGGACCCATGAGTAAAGTCATCCATATATATTTCCACCGAATCATGAACCAGCTTAGTAAATATGCTCAGTACTGCTCTCTGGAAAGTGGCAGGAGCATTGCATAACCTGAAGGGAAGGACTAGGTAGACAAAGGTACCCCATGGACAAGTGAAAGTTGTCTCATCTTGGTCTTCTGGGCTGATTTGGATTTGATTATACCCACTAAACCCATCTAGGAAGGAAAAGAACTTCTTCCCTGCCATGCCATCTAACACTTGATCTATGAAAGGCAAAGGGAAATGGTCCTTCCTGGTAGCTTTGTTAAGTTCTCGATAATCTACACAAATTCTCCACTTCCCATTTTTCTTGGGCACAAGCACCAGAGGAGAAACCCACTCGTTGTCAGAGATGGGGTAGATGAATCTTGCATCCAGCAACTTTTGTAGTTCTTCTTTGACAATGTCCTTAAGGGCTGGATTCATTCTCCTCTGAGGCTGCATCACTGGTTTACAATCCTCTTTAATGTAAATGTGATGGGTACAGACTAAAGGGTGGACTCCTTTCATCTCCTTATAGTTCCAAGAAAAAGCATCCAAATGGCTATTCAATAATCTATACATCTCTTTCTCCTAAGAGGGGGATAGGGATGAGTTGATCTTCAAGGTTCTTTCAAGGCCAAATTCCACATTCTTAACTTGGGGAGAGGTCGGATCAGCCACACAGAGATCCACTAAAGCACTGGCTTGGGCGTCTTCTACCAACTCTTCTAATGGCAGTACATTGGGAGGTGGACTTTGAATCAAATTTTCAATAAGGTCATACTTGGTTTGAGGACCTCCCCTGGTGGCTTCCACTATGCACAATGGTGCAGAGTAGACTTCATCCTCATCTTCCTCCTCCAAGCAGAGGTTGGGCACGAGGATATAGGACTAGCTGTTTGGACATAGACCCATTCTTAATGGTCATGCTCCCAGCTCCACAACTGATGTAAGCAACTGCAGTAGATAACCAAGGCCTTCCCAAAATGAGGGGGTATCCAGTGAGTTTTACCTTTGGCTGAAGGACCAAGAAGTCCGCAAGGTACTCCCAAGAATCAACGGAGACCTTGACATCTTCCACAATCCCCTCGAGGGTCAAGGTGGAGCAGTCTGCTAACTGCAGTACTGTCGAGGTCTTTCTTAGGGAACTCTGAAGGTTGAGTTTGAGCATAGTGTCCCTGGTCATCACATTAATGGCAACCCCTAGATCAATCAGGGTGTAGGGGATTATGGTGCCATTGATGTGGACATCAACTACAGGACTCGCGAGGCCCAAATATTTTGGACAGATTACTTCTCCCAACATTAGGTCGGATAGTTGTCCTATGACATTGCTAGTTGGGGCGTCTCTCTTGCGCCTGCCTAGGTGCCTGAAACACTTCTCTTTGATCAATTTGTTGTATATTGGTACATCGAAATGGTATTTTTACACATAACTGTTTAAGTTCTCCCAAAAGTTCAGTCTCTTCTGGGTTTGGTTGCGTGGTTCTAGTTAGTCTCTCAGGAAAAGGTGGAATGGATTTGGGTTCACTTTCCTGTTCCTCTTCCTCTTCCTCATCCTCCTTGGGAGGAGGTTGGCTATCTGGGAGGACCTTCCCAGATCGTAGGTTGATCTCCGAAATCTCCACAGCATAAGTAGGGCATGTTATCTCTCCAGTATATACCTGTTGGGCCTGTCTATAATTGGGGTTTGAGTTCGGTTGAGCAGGCATCTAGGGTTGTCTCGGAGGAGCAGGAGGTAATGGTTGTGGTTGAGCAGGTGGTGGAGGCAAAATAGCGGGAGGAGAGTTGTACAGGGGCCTCCACCCCTATTTAGGTGCATTCCACTGAGGTTTTGGCTGAACATGAGAATGAAACGAATGAGCAGCAGGTTGAGTATGGTATTGAGATGGATATGACCAAGGAGGGGGTGCGGACCAGGAAGGATGAGCAGGGGTACCCCAAGAAGGTATGTGAGTGGATTGGTTGGGGTTGTAATAAGTCTAGAATGTCCCTTGCATCCCCTGCTGGTAAGATCTGGGTCCATGTGACCTCCTTTGGTTCATGAAGTAGAGTGGTTCAATGGCTCCTTCAGCCCCTTGGTACATAGCTTTATATCCGGGTAAGGTTGGGCACTGGTTTGTAGGGTGGTCTGCCTCACAAACGAAACATACCTCTATGGAGTGCAATGGAAACTCATTCCTAGGATGCTTCCTTGTGCATCTGGGACAAAAGATGGCCAAAGCCCTCTCAGCTTCCTCTTGCTTCTGTTGGATTTGGAAGGTATCCATTTGCATGGCAATGGTTCTTTTAAGGTATTCCGTATGATTTGCAAACTCATGTTTGGAGAAGGTGGCACTGGCTCAAAGTTGACTCTCCCTACCTCTTTTCTGGGCTACCCTAGAATGGTTTCTAAACACAGTCTTTATGTCATCATAAGGTAGTTGGTAGATGTCTTCCCCAGCCAGCAAATGGAGGGTATCTAGAAGGTCTTCAGGGACTCTTCGGAGTAGAACCAGCTTCAGAGATTCAGGGTCAAGTGTGCACCTGGCCCTTTTATAATTGAGTTGGAACCTTTCTTCATAGTCTTCTAAATATTTATCACTTCCCATGGTCATTCGAAATATTTCTCCCTTTGTTTCCTTTGACCTACATTAATCCCGGTATTTGTTGTTAAAGGCTTGTTGCATCTGAGCCTGAGTTGTGATACTGTTTCCAGGTAACCCCATGAACCAGCGTAGTGTTGCATCCTTGAGAGTAGAGGGAAAGAGTTTCAAGTTTTGCTCGTCTTCTGCATAGTCATAAGTTCGACAAAGGACAACAAACTCAAACAAGAAGGTATCAGGGTCTTCAGTGGTCAATCCTTGGAAGTGAGGTAAGGCTAAGGCACTTATGTTTTTCACTTTTGTGTCCCCATTGGTCTCTCGGATGGGAAAGTTGCCTTTATTCTCTCCTCATTTCCTATACTGTTTCTATGTTCAACCATGGTCTCAGGAGGAATGTTTTCTTGCTCTTCTTCTGTTATAGGATCTTTGTATCTCTGGAGGTTCACCTATAGGTTCTTCTGGATCACTGCCACCGAAGAAAAGAGAAGGGTGACTCAGTGATGTGGTGGGGGTGTTGGGTAAGAATTTCCCTGAATCGTCTATGTTCCTACGAGGCATGAAAGGAAATCTTTTTGGTTGTTTTTTGTGTTTTACTGCTTGTACCTGCAAAACCGAAATTGATTGAACAACAAATTGCAACTAACTAAAATAAACCTGGCTGAAATGAAAATTGTAGAATTGAAATGAAAGCAGGAAATGGCTAAGCTATGCTTGTAGAATTGAAATTTCAGAATCGAAATGCTAATCTACGCTTGCAGAATTGAAATTGTAGAATTGAAATGCTAATCTACGCTTACAGAATTGAAATTGCAGAATTTGAAATGTTAATCTATGAAAGCGGGAAATATCTAATCTACGCTTGCTAAAATGAAATGAAAGCGGGAAATCTCTAATCTACTTTTGTGGAAATAAAATTGTAGAATGGAAATGAAACAACTACTCTACTCTTGCTGAAATAAACTACTTAGTAGAATGTTGTAGTAGAAAATAGAAGAAAAGCAGTAATCACAAATACTCTGACGCTTCCCCAGCAACGGTGCCAAAAAGATGGTGGGCTCCAGTATTGTAGCAATGATGCTGCAACTCTTGGGACTCCCTTCTTTACTTTTATCAACCCGGTAGTTCGTAACAAACTTGGAAGCGACAGTGCTATATGCACAAGTACTAGCTCTTACTGCAAGTTGTCACTTGATCAGCTGGCACAAGTTCGCTAGGAGCTTAAGTCAACTTCTATGAGCTCTTAGAAGAAGCTTTTAACTGTGATGGACAAAAGCTAACTCAAGAGAGGCTATTATACTTGCAGAAAGAAGATGAAAGCTGAAAGGAAATGCAAACCCTAGCAAACCCTAGTTCTACCAACTAACCCTACTGGTGCAAGGAAAGAGATGAAAGTTGCTGAAATGGATGCCATTGACTCTTGGAAAGGTAAAATTCATGTGACTAAGCTACTTCTGAATGAAAATATGGGAAAAGCATCTTTTTGTATTTTTGAGTAATTTTGCATAATTATTATGCATGTGCTTTAGCTATTTTTTATTGTGCAGGGGTTTATTGGTGAAAGAAAATGGAGTGGGCACTTGCAGGAGGTTGGGAAGGTGAGAAGAGGACCTAAGGGGTCCCTAGCACCCTTTTAGAGAATTCCACAACGATCAGATCTCGAAAAACTGCTCACATGAACTTCTATAGGAAGTCTGGAGGGGTTCTAAAGGAAGTTCTACCAGAACTGGCCGAAAGTGGATTTTAGAGGGTTGATGGTGGAAAAACGGTGGGAAAGTGGAAATTAAGGATGGATAAGGATGTTAAGGGGTCTAGGACCTAGTAAATGGAGATAAGGAGTGATGAAGGTGGTTGGATATGTTCAAGGATGGAGAGAGCAATGTTGCACAAAAATGTAGAAATTAGGGCAAATTGGGAAAGTGTGGCAAATGAAGGGAAGGAATCTTGAATCAGGGGCTAGAACAGGTTGTATGATGGAGGAATCGTAGGTAGGAATGTATCATAGGTGCTATGCACACTGTTTTCCAAAACTGATCAAACAAAGACTGAAAAAATAGAGATCTATCTATTTTAAACTAATCTAACCTAAAACCAAAAACATGATGAACAAAATTTTATAGACAAGAAATCATGCAAGAGAGCTATGGAAACTGAGCAAGAATAGATCTAAACATGAAAACACAACTGATATCAACTTTTCCAACTTAAAATCTAACACTAGTAATTGCATTGGAAGGCAAAAAGAGTCAAGGGATCTCTACTTGAATGGTTCATGAGGCACAATACTTGCTAAGGTTTTGCAAATGGGGTAGCAAGCTAAGTGGGCTTGATTGTGGGGAAAAACTCCACAGTTAAGCGCGCTTGAGCCAGAGGAGTTCTGGGATGGGTGACCTCCTGGGAAGTCCTGGTTACCGGGTGCAAGCCCCGGAAGTGATGATTGATGCTATGTGATTCGTTCTTCACATTTCACTAGTTTCAATCCCACTTCTTCACCCCTGTGAGCATCACCCGATGCAATGAGTGCTAAGTGAACTATTCAAAAATCATGAGAAATTAGTCAGTTACGACTACCTCTCATGGAAATGGTCATACGTTTGAATGACTTACTTAACGCAGTTGAATCCCAAAAACTGATATCTAATATAATAGCAACTATTCTATGAATGCAAGAAAAACACATAAAAGTACACAAAGGAGGTACTAGCACTTGTTTTGGGCCCAAACCCAAGAGCTACAGCCTCCTAAGAAAGCTCAAAGTTGGTGCAAAGCGAAATTCATCTTCATTACTCAAAAAATAATAGTCATGTCACAAAGTTGTTTATAGAAAGAGCTCGAAAAATGAGCTGAATGCAGAGCTGCACTAAAGTGCGAAAATCATTTGTTCAATAGCTAAACTACCAACGCTTGAAGCCTTCCTACTTATGCAACACGAGGACTCCAAACAGTCCTCCTTAACTTTAGGAGCTTGGATGCCCAAAACTACAGTTAATCAGCCACTTCACTAAACCTGCTCGGTTGTCCCTTGAAATCATCTTTGGTGGGCTGTTGAACTCTGAGTTGATGGTGGAGAACTCTAGGAAGGGATCATTTAGTGTAGGAGACACCCCTCCTACAAATCCTTAGCCTTGTTTGTTCGTATTTGGCTGCCAATTTGCTCATAAATGCCTGACCTTGGTCCAAAAAATGTCCAAAAATCTGCAATAAGCACGTATTAGACTTTGTGGTCAAGTGACTATTCCCATTCATTCAATTAACATAAATATATTCAAAAGAATTCATAAAACTATGAAGAATGGTGGATTAATTGAGAATAATAGGCAAAATGAGCCCATAAAGTTACCCATTTTTGGGGCTCATCACTTTCATTCAGATATCCATAACACCTTTCACTCTACTCAAGAGATCCCTTAATAAACTTTGAAAGGCTTTCTACTTTTCTCTTTAATTGTTGTTGTTGATCATTAAAAGGCGTTGTTTCATTTGCTTTTCACTAGGTGTCATTTCATCCTTGAATAATTCATCTCCAAACATGTGAAATGCAAAAGGATAAGAGTAGGAAAGGGCACGCCTTGCTCTAAATAGTCTTTGCAGTCCATTTGTTAGCCAACTGTAATCCCTGACACCAGATTCCTTCCTTTTTAAATCTAAAATTGTTGCCTCTAATGTTTCCCTCTGCTTCAATTCAAGTTTCAAAGAATCCATATGTGCTTTCCAACGTGACCGATAATGTTTGTATCTTTTCAAATCACATTTTTCCTTCTCAGAATCCTTCTCTCTATCTTCTTTATATCGACCACAACTATGCCCTTCAATGCTTGTCCAGGTATGTTCACTGCCAGTAGCACCACCACATAACCAACAGAAAGCTTGGCCATAGATGTAGCTCACCAAATTGCAACCACTATTTTTTCTACTGGCTTACGACACTTGGGACAGGCCTTCGTATTAACTGTAAGCCAATTAACTATCTCTGACTCATCCTTACACTTTTGTCCAAGAGTTCCCACATCAAGAAAGAACAAGGAGAGTGTGCTACAGTGAAACAATTGAAGGAAATTTGTTTTCCAAAAGTGCATTCAATCTCACAGTATGCATAAATTCATTCCTATGGATTATTTGATCATGTGGATGTCTAAACCTGTATCATCCTCTCTGTTGGCCAAGCCATGAAAAAAAAAACATAGTATATTATATAATAGATTCATATTAAATCTTGAAACATTTCTAGATAATTTGTTTTGTGTCTAAAATCTGAAGAAATTGTCTCATATTCTTAGAAAGTGACTTCAAGAATTATGAACTAAGATACATGACCTACATAGAAAAAAGGGGGGGGGGGGGGGGGGGAAACGACATGCCACAAACAACACAATGGCAGATGTCAATGTACCATTATGCACTTGAGAATGAAGGTGTGTCTGAATACTTTGTTCTCAGAACTCAAATTTGTGCACATAAATGACTTAGCCTCTATACTTCTTGAACCTCAGAGACCATAATTTGGATCCTTCAACCCAATAGCACAAATGTAGTTGCTTACAAAATCACCCCTAGTTGATGTTTGTGCACATAACCATGCCATTCTCATTTTCCCTGGCAATCCAACGCACCGGCTTAATTGTGCACATATTAATTGACATTCATTGTTTTTTAAGAACAAACCCTAAAAAAATCTTTCGAGAGAGAAGAAACCTATTTAATGCAAGAACTAAATCAAAGTTCAAATTCATTCAATGCCCAGAAGAACAATCTCTGCCACAAGACCGGTCATTAATAAGGTCGAAAATCATGACCCCATTTGGACACACAATGAACATAAAAGTATAAGAGCATTTTCCACAATGCTGCATTGATGTCGAGTAAGGCTCCCTAGCCTTTTTGCTTCTTCCTTTGCAAAGTTTAATCCTTATTTTTACCACAAGAAAATTATGGAATGACTGTGTTGAAACATCATCTCCATTTATCTAGATTATAATAACATTGACTTCAGCACCCACCTTTCTAACAAGAGCCTCCACATAATTTCCTAAACCTAGAGTTGGATCTATAGGTGTAGTAGTTGAGGCAATTGCCTTCCATCCATTTGAAATATGAATCTCAGCTTGTAAAAACATTCCAACATCAAAAGGCTTGGGAGCGTAATCTACTTTTGTGGCACCTGAAATAAGTTCTTTCTTGCTTCCTTCCGAAGATATACGATACCATAGAATGCTACACTTGGAAATGTTAGGAGCAGTCTCAGAACATGAGATTATTCACAAATGTGAACCTAAACACTCAGCACCTTGTAATTCATATAAATGCTCTTTATCCTATTCATGTCTTCTGGTAATGGCCAACACTTTTCGTAGCCTACTAGCTTTAGCAGACTTTGCCACAAGCTGAAGCTTTAGGTGTTCAAGTTCATGCTCCATGTCCATCACCTTACTTGGTTCATGTAGCGTTTTTATTCTCCTTGCCTCTTGCACTTCCTTCCTCGTCTCTTCAAAATCCTACTTCTCTCTACTTTTGCATAGCTTTTGTTTTTCCTCTAAGGCTTGTTAAACCCAGAGTGTAGCTAATCTAGAAACTTCAATTTCATCATGGGCAACAGCCCTTGCCTCTTCAACCATTCGTCTTGCATCATTAGATGCATGTTCACCATAGATAGGAATGTAAGCTTATGAAAACCCTCATCCCTTTTGTTTGGTTGGGGAAGGGGTTCGACCCTGGGATCTTTGTCGATGAAAGACCCACTGACAACGCGCTCAGGGGTTCCTAAAAGTCTATCAAGAATCTTAATATGAGATTTGGTCTCCTCGCGCATTTTCTTGACAAACTCACCCTTGCGACCCATTATGCCACCAACCTTCTGACTTGGAACAAAACAATGACAAGAAGTTCCTTCAAGCAAGAGCATGACCTAGAGAAGAGGAAAGTTGAAGTTGCTAGAGTAAGGGACAAATATCCTCATAGAATTCTGGTTATTGTCGAGAAAGCTAAGAGAAGTGACATCCCAAACATTGACAAGAAAAAGTACCTTTTTCCTGTTGATCTGGCAGTTGGTCAGTTTGTTTATGTCATTTGAAAACGGATTAAACTAAGTGCTGAGAAGGTTATCTTTAATTTTGTTAACAATGTCCTACCTCCAACTGCTATTATAATTTCCTCAATATATGATGAACACAAGGATGAAGATGGATTTTGCTATTTGACATATAGTGGAGAAAACACTTTTGGTGACGAGCATGTATTCCTTGACATCACATGTAGTTAAATTTAAACTTGAATATCGAATTTATTGCCTCAAAGTGAGGTTGGGTGCCGCTCAACAAAACAAAACAAAAAAATTGTAGGTATTTGAACATTGAATTCCATGTTGTCACTGTTGTTAGTAATAAAGTTATTAGGTATACTGAAAACACTATACAATAGTGATTTGTAAATAACAAGACCAAGATGGTATTGTGTATGTGATTTTTAAAAATGTAAATCTTAGCTTTGTCTAATAATTATTCATTGTAAGTACAAGTCCATATTTTTGTTTGGGGATTCTATTTGGTGAAAAAGAAAGTAATTGGTATATGGTTCAACTTTGCTTGTATATATTACATGCAAAATTTATGAAGTCCCAGGAGGAGATTCTTGTTTCTTATAAAAAAAAAAAAAAAATCTCTATCGAAATTAAGTCACAAATATTGACCTAAAAGCTTCTCTCAATTCCATTAGTTTCGATGAGTCAAAAAGTTAGGAAAATTATATGTTAAATACATTTTGAAATTGATATTTATGTGTTTTGCAAGTATATAAGTGATATTAATTTTCATTCTCCATTCTATTAATATCACAAAAATGGCATTCTTTCATCCCACAATATTTTATATTTTGTCTATGAAGCTCGTAAGAATTCACATTCATTTTAGCAATGTAATTTTTCTTCTTTAATCTAAATATTGCAAATATATATAATATATATATATATAGAGAGAGAGAGAGAGACATGCATTCATGGATAATTGCTTAGGAACCTTGCTTCAAGGACACTGCCTCTTCAAGAGGTGAGACCAATTGTTTATATGTCCTATAGGAGATCCCAAGATTCATAAAATGGACATAAATGATTTTAAAAACATAATATAAAGGGTGGGAAGGAACAACTAATGGCCATAGAAGGAAGACATGACTAAAAAGGGCATTATTCACATTAGCATTTAACTTAATTATTTGAATATATTAAACCAAGTTATTAATTAGCTTAATATTAAATTATAGCTATGGACTAAAGAAAACAATTTGTGTTAGAGCGTGACTTACAAGTACATTGCACCAGTACCCTAGCGAGTATCAAGAGAAAATTTGTAAGTTATGTAGAACTCACACATGAGAGGATTTGGTAGATCCTTGGGAATCTTCTCAGTACTAGTAATGCTTATTTACAAGAATAGTAAAAGAAAAACTTATGATTATCGCTATACACATGCATGTGAGTCAACTAAGAGGGACAAGTCCTAAGATGGATTAATGAGTCTTGCATATCATACAGATATTTGAACAATTAAAAATGGTGAGGACACGAAGAAATCAAGGTCAAGGAGGGTCATCATAGGGACCTCCTACAAATAACCCATTACCTTCACCGGAGTTGACCCTTATCTTGCGTTCCCTAGAAGCAATTAATGAGACTTTAAAAGGGCACCAAACAAATGAAGTGGGAGTGGAGCACCTTCCATCAGGGTTAGGAAATCTCGATGGATCAAGATACTCTGATAGAGGACCTCCAATCGAGGACATTACTAGGGAGCTCCAAAATACTAAGTTGCCAAAGTTTACAGGAGGTGATGCTAGCAAACATGTAGAAGCCTGGTTAGAAGGAATGAGAAGGTGCTTCACACTAAGGGATTATAATTACAATTCAAAAGCTACAATAGCAATATTCCAACTCGGAGATAGTGCTCTGAATTAGTGGGGTAACTTAGAGCATCAACTACACCTCACTTCAAACATAGTTACTTGGGAGTTATTTGAGGAGAGATTCATGAAAAAGTACCTACCAACATATTATGAAGAACAACATGTACGAGCCTTCCATGCCTTGGTACAGGGAAATCGTACGGTACAAGAATATGAAATTAGATTCATGGATTTGGCCAAGTATATCTCCTACATGGATACTGACCAATGCCAAGTGGATTGTTTCATTTATGGATTGAACCCTAAGATTAGGGCAATGATGTGGATGTGGAAACCATCCTCAATTGCAAAAGTTGTGGAACAGACTCATTTTGTTGAAGAACATTTATACTTAAAGGGTGGAAACAAAACCATTTTTCCACGCAAACCAAGGTTTATGGGGAAGGCCCCTCGTACCTTCACCAGGGGAGGAAGTTTGAGGCCACTACCATATGGCAACAGGGTTGTACCCAGAGCACCGACAGTGGGGATTTCGATGGTTACTAGTGCAACTTCACCCGTAGCTTCAAGGGCGCATGCAAATCAAGGTCATATGAGAGGAGCAACAAGTAGGGGCTGGGGTCCCAAGGGAAGGAACTCTTTCCAAAGAACTCCACAACATTCGGTTCAAGGTCTACCACGCATCACTTGTTGGGGATGTGGGGGACCTCACTACTAGCATGACTGTCCTGAGTTACAAACTGGTAACAACCGTAGAGAAGGAAAAGCACCAATGCGGGGGACAAGTAGCCACCATCGAATCTATGCAGCAGTTGATAACCAACAAGTTGAACACCAGTCTATCGTGGTAGAAACCTCAGGTATGATAAACAAAGTAAAAGCTAAAACAAAAAATTGATTCAAGTGCTAGAGACAGTTTCATTTCACCAATTGCATTAGAAAAATGTGGGTTGGTAGCCTATGAGCATGATGACTTTAGGCAAGTTGAGATGGATTCTAGGATAAAAAAATCAGTAGGACCTAGTGTTGACCAATGTCAAGTAAACCTCAGGGTGTGTATAACAAAGTTGAAGACATATGTCACAACATTGGGAACGTATGATGTAATTATTGGAATGGACTAGCTAGAAGCTCATTGAGCTTTGGTAGACTGTTTCAAGAAGAAGGTGATTTGTTTAGATGATGAAGGTAGGCCAATTGAGATTTTTGGAATCAAGAGAGGAGTGTCGCTACGATTCATATCCATGATGAAGTTAAAGTGTTGTCTCCGACAAGGTTGCAAGCTATATGTGGTCGAGGCTGTAAGTGACCAGAAAGGACCCTCCCTAGATCAACACCCAATTTTGTCAGAATTCAAGGATTTTTTTCCTAAGGAATTCCCTGGATTACCTCCTGTAAGGGAAATTTATTTCACAATCGACCTAAAACCTGTTACATAACCAATATCTAAGACACCCTATAAGATGACAACTCTAGAACTTTGTGAGTTGCAAATGCAGTTAAAAGAGCTCTTAGACTTGGGATTTATCAGACCTAGTATTTCACCTTGGGGTGCACCAATGATTTTTGTCAAGAGGAAGGATGGTTCCTTAAGGCTATGCATAGATTATAAGGACTTGAATAGAGCCACAATAAAGAATAGGTACCCGATACCTAGAACAGATGACCTATTTGATCAAATGAAGGGGGTAGCGGTTTTCTAAAAGATCGATCTACAATCTGGGTACCATCAATTGAGGATTAAGGAAGGTGACATCTCAAAGATTGCATTTTGAACTTGGTTTGGTCACTACAAGTTTGTAGTTGTTCAGTTTGGTTTGACCAATGCACCAGCAGTATTCATGAGCCTCATGAATGGTGTGTTAAGGAAGTATTTGGACCAATTTGTGCAAGTCTTTCTGGATTATATTCTTGTGTATTCCAAGAATGAAAAGGAGCATGAAAAGAACCTAAGGGTTGTATTGACTTGCTTAAGAGAAAATCAATTGTATGGAAAATTGTCAAAATTTTCCTTCTTTCAAAAGAAATTTCATTAGCTTGGGCACATCATTTCAGGAGAAGAGATTTCAGTTGACCCAGAAAACGTAAAGGCCATAATGGATTGGCCAGTACCAAAAAATGCTCATGAGGTGCATATTTTTATGGGGCTAGCGGGGTATTATCGCAGGTTTATGGAAGGGTTTTCAAGGATTGCAAAACCCATCACCACATTACAATGAAAGGGGGTTAGCTATGAACAGGAAAATGAATGTGACATTGCATTCACAGAACTAAAGAGGTTACTAACTAGTGCACCAATCCTTTGAGTACCAAACATGGAAGCGATGCTTTGAAGCAAGGATTGGGAGTAGTATTGATGCAAGAATGCAGAGTAATAGCTTACACATCTAGAAAATTGAAGAAACATGAAGATTTGTATGCTACCCATGACTTAGAATTAGCAGCAGTGATGTTAGCTTTGAAACTGTGGAGACACTACCTTGTTGGGAGAAAATTTGAGTTAAGAACAAATCATCAAAGCCTGAAGCATCTCTTCACTCAAAGGGATTTTAATGCTAGACAAAGGTGGTGGAGCAAATTCATGAGTGAGTATGATTTTGAGGTATCATACATTAAGGAAAAGGAGAATGTGGTGGCCGATGCACTAAGAAGAAGACCACTAACCTTCTCCCTAGTGGCCTTAAAGGTAAATTTGAAGGAACATGTGTTAGAGAAACTCTTTGAAGATAGTTGGTATCTAAAGGTTATATCAACACTCCAGAGTGGGAAGCAGATAAAACCAAAGTTTGAGGGATGTGTCCTTGAACCAGATGAACTATTGAGATTTCAAGGAAGAATGTACATACCTAAGGAAGGGAGTATAAGAAGGACCATCCTTGAAGAGTCACATAGAGCACTCTATTGTGCACATCCTGGAGTGAGGAAGAAGTACTCGGACACGAAGAAACTCTTCTTTTGGGCAAGCATGAAGCACAACATAGTCCAATTTGTCACCAAATGTCTTGAATGTCAACGAGTGAAGGTTGATCATTTCCATCTAGTAGGACTCCTACAACCACATGACATCCCTATGCCTAAATCGGAGGTAATTTCTATGGATTTTTTTGTGGGTTTGCCACTCACATCACAGAGGCACAATTTTATATTAGTTA
The DNA here is from genome assembly GCA_000404065.3 of Pinus taeda. Lineage (NCBI taxonomy): Eukaryota > Viridiplantae > Streptophyta > Pinopsida > Pinales > Pinaceae > Pinus > Pinus taeda. Next base: position 80,103 of record APFE031155650.1, on the reverse strand, counting down.
TAGTTGATAAATTGATGAAAAGTGCCCATTTCATTCCAGTAAGAGACACTTATGATGTTACTAGTGTGGCATGAGTTTTTATAAGTGAAGGTATTCGACTAAGTGGGTTACCCACGAAGATCATTTCTACTAGAGACTCGATTTATGTCTAGGTTTTGGACAAGTTTGCAATCAGCACTAGGGACTCAGTTGAACCTAAGCACTGCATATCATCCAGAAATAGATGGGAAGACCGAAAGAGTAAATCAGGTTATGGAAGACATGATTCGAATGTACGTCATGGATAATCAGACTCAGTGGGAAAGATACTTACCATTGGTAGAGTTTGCCTATAGTAAGAGTTACCACAGTTCAATCGGGATGCCTCCTTATCAAGCTCTATATGGAAGGCCATGTATGATGCCATTGAGTGGGGAAAAGTTGGAGGAATGAATAATAGGTTGGCTAGAATTAGTTCAAGAAATAGAGGAATAGATAAGACAGATTCGACAAAGGTTAAAGGAAACACAAGATAGATAGAAGAGTTATGCTGATTCACATAGGATTAATCGCAATTATGAAATAGGGGACCAATTTTTTTTTCATATCCGACCCAACAAAAGCATCATTCGATTTGGGAAAGGGATGAAGTTGTCACCTTAGTTCGTTGGACCTTTTAGGATCAAGGAGAAGATTGGACCAGTTTCCTATCGTCTTGTACTGCCACCCCATTTGCATAAAACTCATGATGTTTTTCATGTATCTATTTTACGACATTATGTTTTTGATGAATCTCACAAACTGGATTAGAGGGAATTGCAGGTCTCAGACATGGGAACCATAGTGGTTGAACCATTGCACATATTAGACCATAGGATTCGACAGCTCAAACGTCGCATGGTGGACCAAGTTAAGGTTCAGTGGGACAAGTATAGCCCAAGATCTTCTACCTAGGAGGATGCAGAGACTATACGTCATGACTACCCCTCACTTTTTGAGCATTTGTGATGCCCATTTTGACTTAGATAGCTACCTATGTTAAGGATATATTTTGCAGTTCCATGTTATTTATTTATGAACGCTATGTAATATTGATGCATTTATTTGGACATATGAAACTATTTGTATAAACCATTAGATGGATTAGGTATTGATGATGGAAATGTTTGATGTATGACCTAATGTATGACTTACTTGGTGATGATTTATCTAGTGCATGATTTATTGGAGTTACTATTGTTCCATGTATGGCTTAAGTGGATATGATTTATCTAATGAAGGACTTAGTGAAATTATGATTTATATAATGCAAGATTTATTTCCAGTATGAACTACAAAATTGACATGTGGATGCTAAACTTAATAACATGATGTTTAAAATCATTATATTATATATATATATATATATATATATATATATATATATATACTATAATTATAATATTATATATATATGCATGAAATGAGAACTAACCTGCAAATTGGAAAGAACTATACAATAACCAAGATCTACTCTTCCATTGGGGAAGGTCGAGACATCTAATGAACAAAGGTATGATGTACATCTTTTTATTGCATTTTGTATCCACTTGATATGCACTCTTATGACATGGGTAAAATGTAAATGGGAGGTGAGAAGACTACCTGACTGGATTATTCGATGGTAAGTATCCAACTAGCGCTATAGTGTGGTCCATATTTGTAGGAATTTAAAGGGTAAGTTCCTCAAATAGAACACTAAAGGACATCACTCACAAACAGATAAAAGATCAATACACCAGTATTCTTGACGTGGTTAAAACCCTCAAAGAGGGAAACAATCCATGGCTTGAGCCAACGTGGCCACTTCAGGCAATTTATTAATAAAAGAATGAAAATTTACATAAGCTTCTCTCATGAATGATTACCCTACAAATGACCCTCCATTCTCTTTAAATGGAGATCATGGACCAATCGGGTGTTAAGCCACAGATCAAGTGTTGGTCATACCGAGGAGAGAATGAATCGTAAGATCACTTCATGTCTAGAACATATTGTGACCGTCAGAGTGTAAGTTACAAAAGTACATAGTAAAGAAACACACTTTACCTAACTCTACACTAGACCAAGTTATGCTTAACTATTTCCTATGTGTCGGAATATCCTAACAATATTAGGGTGTTGACCCTAATTGTGAGGAGGGGTGGAGGTATTTCCCACAGTGTAACCTCCAAACCTGGAACCGTGGGAGGGAAGTGATGGACACGCTCCCCCTAGGTGTGTGATGACGATTGTCAGTTGCTTTCTGGGGAGGTTAGGTCAATATAGTCGATGCTTCTGCCATATTGGTTTTATCAGTGGTTAGATTGGTATAGCCGATGCCACAGTATATATCAGCAAAGGTGGATAGGGTGGGAACAGAAGTAGGTTAGGGAGTATAGGAGGATATAGATTAGTTGGAGACTCTTGATCGTATGTGATTTCATTGTCTGACTTATCAAATTTTACTACTATAACTCTCTCTCTATTTTGTTATGCCTTATTGTCAAACTGCTTCGAACTCCTTGTATCTTTTTCACTCTAACTTCGAGACAAAGTTTTCTGAAGGAGGGGTGTATGTAATGCCCTACTTAATCTTATCATGCAAATTTCATTAGTGTTTAAATTACCTAAAAATATTGACTTATAATTATCAAGAAATATTGGTACATACCTACATTGGTGAAACTGTAAATTTATTACTGATATAAATTTTATTATTGTTATTACTCAATTCCCAACTTGTCTTCTCAAATTTAAATTTGATAGGATATGGTCTCCTTCCATTTATTCCAATTTAAATATCGATATCCCCAAAATTTCCTCTCAAGTTTAATTGGGAGAAGATATGGTCCTCTCCAATTAATTACCAAATTATATATCCATATCTTATCCCCAAATTTTCCTCTCAAATTTACTTGGGAGAAGATATGGTCCTCTCCAATTAATTACCAAATTAAATATCCATATATTATCCCCAAAAAGTCCTCTCAATTTTACTTGGGAGAATATATGGTCATGTCCAATTAATTACCAAATTATATATCCATATCTTATCTCCAAAATGTCCTCTCAAATTTACTTGGGAGAAGATATGGTCCTCTCCACTTAATTACCAAATTATATATCCATATCTTATCCCCAAAATGTCCTCTCAAATTTACTTGGAAGAATATATGGTAGGAAAAGTCAAATGAAAGGATGAGGGGGCAGTTATGACATTAATGATAGGTGGTTGAGGTGGATGGGAGAAAGACACATAAAAGAGAAAGGATGATGAGAGGAGAGGGGGATCCTTGGTTTTGGTCTTGGTTTTGGTTTTGGTTTTGGTTTTGGTTTTGGTTGTGTTTTTTTGGAGGATTTTGTTTTGGGAGGAAGGTGGAGAGAATAGAAGGGAGAGAAGGAGAGTATTTGTTTACCTTGGACACACAACATCTGGTTGGACTTGGGCTTGGAGGGCTAGGGAAGCTGTGGAAGTTTCCTGGGCTAAGAAATAGTTCCTAGTTGGCGGGGAGCCAAATCCAATCAGGTAGTCAAGAGGAGCATCCCAACAGAGTCGGGAGCATCTTAACTAAGCTAGTGGAACATGTATTCCTCTGTTTATTCATTACTTATGTAAGTGGTTGCAATGAAATTCTTACTTATTTGATTTGTGGGAAATAAATTTTAACGGTAAATTATCATCAATTAAATGTTTAGATAGTAATAAGTTATTTCCCATTTTATTGTATTTAAAATTAGAGAAATTTAGTTTTTAGTTAGAGGATCCTAGGATGGGGCCTTATAAGAAGGCCTAATGAAGTCCAAAGTGTTCCATGATGCGAGAATGGACTCCAAACATAATGGACAAGGGGTTGGCCCCTTATTTCCCAGGAAAATCCCTATGGTGCTCCCAAGTGGGTGTGGGGCACAAGGACATCGTCATGGGTCTCCAGGTACATAGAAAATTCTTGTAAACCATCTATAAGGGATAGGATAATGACATAAGCCCTCCCTTGTCTCCTGCAATGAGACACATCCTCATCTAGACCCTAGAACATCTACCAAGTGTATGGTGCAAGTTTGGAGCCGATTAGGCATGGTGAACCAGGTGCATCATCTTCATCCAAAAGATGGAACATGAGCAATCAATGATTGGTGCTAGGGATCCATGAAGTATTTTATGCTATGATGGAGTTCCATGGCTCACAACGCTCACCCTAAAAGTGCCAATGTCAACCTTTGGAGGTCTAGGACCCCGTATAGGGAGACCAAGCCCCAAATGGAGACCCACTTGCAATCTTACATAAGATCCAATGTGTCTCCTTGCCCTACATTACAACAAATCATTAGAATAATTAAGTAAAAAAGTATACAAGTCATGGAACCAATGGGGCACTTCTGGGTAGCATACCCTTCCATAATGGGCTTTTTCATTTACATGTGTCTCCAATCTTTACAAGGGGGTTAATCAAGGACCCTATTGGGTGGTTTCAACCTTTAAAGGGGGTGACAGATCCATGGTACATCCATCAAGTGTTGGGTAGAAAATGATATATTGATGGAACAAAGTGGGGATCAACAGAAGCATCTAGACCACATGTTATGGTACAAGCGTAGGTATAATAAGGGAAGCCCACACCTGGTTATATGAGTGTAGAAGGGAACAAACTGTGGTACATGAGTTGCCTCGGCCTTTGTTTTTCCACCCTTCTTAATATGCCTTTTTCCTTTGATATTTTTTTCTTCATAACTACTTGGGGCTTCAGGGGATGAGAGAATGATGTGTAATATATATAAGTGGATACCCCCTTAAGGTGGGGTAGTTCATCACCCACCAGGGGTTGGGACAACCATGGGTTCCTTGATGATGTAGGGGGGTCATCTAAGGCCCATAGGAACCAGGGTGATGGCCATGGATAAGGAGTATAGCTCATGTTTGGATTTTTCCCACATGCTAAATTTGTATGTCTCGGCCATCTTTTTCATTTTGTGGCACATTTGCTATTGAGAGTGGCCAAATTATGCTTCTTCTTTCCTTTTTAGCAGCATCAACCTCCAGGCATCATTCTAGGCCCAACCTAAGGTGTGGACAAGGGGAGGGGGATGCTGACCCTATGTGGACCCATTGGACACATGTGGACTCGAATGGGAAAAGAGATGAATGGGGTTAGAATGAGTGGAATGGAGTGATGTATATGGCATCGGGTAGTGGGACCACGCAACAAAAATCAGGATTTCCCATGTAGTTCCAACCCTAAAGCTAATGGCCACTAAAGGATATCCCACGGGACTAGGGTACAAGGTTAACCACGAAATCGGGTAGTGGGGACAAGAGTACAGACCTAGCATACTCTTTCTGCCAAATAACCCCACCAATCCATGCCCAGAAGTGCCCATGACAATTTTGGGAAAATTATTCAACTATACTAATGAAAAGTCATGCCTTCTGGGTCGAGAGACCCACCTTCAAATGTACAATAATAACAAGTGGGCAAAGGACCATATAGTTGCCTTAGGTGGTGGAGATGATGGCACATAGAGCTATCTAGTGGTTGCAAGTGGTTGTTGTGTGTTGATTGAGGACCATCTAGAATAAAACAAAAATCCTATATGTACTACCCACAGATGGCGGGTAACAAGTCAATAATGAAACGAAGGTGACTTGAGGGTAGCATGCATACTAGGGTATGTACTCAGCCAATTCCATGGCTCCAAGGAGTACCCTCACACCCAGAAGCCTCACTTCTCATCCCCACCCGACCAAGTCCATGGCTAGTCGAAATACTAGGGGAAGAGCATATGCTCAATTTTCTTAATCAACAGTGTTCCCTTTCAAGGAGGGATACATTATCCTGCACTCCAAGTTGCTCTTTAAAGAATAAGAACTCCACTTTCGAGAAAGGCTTGGTGACAATGTCTACAACCTGCTCATCTATCAAGTTATGTTGGAGCCTCACTGCTCCTCTTTGTACCATATATTTGATATAGTGGTACCTGATCTTAATGTGCTTCGACCTATCATGAAATATTGGATTCTTTGAAAGTTTGATTTCACTTTGATTGTCATAATATATCACGGTCGTATCTGGAACAAGATCAAGCATATCTACAAAGAGCTTCGAGACTGACACTACCTCACAGCTAGCCATACTAGTTGCAATATACTCTGCCTCCAAGACATCATGGCAGATCCCAAGCTAAAGAAAAACCCAGATCTTCTCTTCTTGTTAGTAACACTCCCAGCCCAATCTACATCTGTATATCCATGTAGTCTCAAATCATCACCATAGACATATCTCAATCCATGATTGATCATCCCATGTAGATATCTCAAAAAATGTTTTGTGGCCAACCAATGAGCATGTAAAGGTTCCACCATGAACTGGCTCAACATGTTAATAGAAAAACATATACTTGGTCTAGTGTTGACCAGAAACATCAAATCCCCAATCATTTGTCGACACATAGAATGATACTCTAGATCTGGTCTCACAGCTTCACCATATAACTTCTTGAAATTTTCCTCCATTGGTGTGGCCGTGCATTTGCAAGCCACCATCCCAAATCTCTCCAAGAGTTTGATAATAGATTTTTCTTGGCTGAGGAAAATCTCTACAAGTTTCTACCACACCTCTAAGCCTAAGAAATAGTGCATCAACCCAAGATATTTCGTCTCAAATTCAGAGCCAAGGACCCTTTTACACTAGGTGATCAGAGGCTCTACACCTGACATGAACAAATCATCAAAATCTAGAACAAAAATCAAAGGCATACCTTGGACAACCTTGAAGGGAAGGTTATGGTCGAAATTACTTCTGTTGAATCCAAGCTTCATAAAATATCCATCAATCTTAGCATACCAAGCCTTAGGGGCTTGCTTCAATCCATAGAGGGATTTCTTTAGTCTGCAAACATTGGTTTCCCTGTCATATTCCTAAAAACCCTGAGGTTGTTCCAAGTACACTTCTTCCTTAAGTATAACATGAAGAAAAGTTGTCTTCACATCCATGTGATGAAGACTCCAACTCTGATTGGCATAAAGAGAAACGATAGACTGGATGGTAGTATATCTGACAATAGGATAAAATATCTCATCATAATCTTCTCCCTCTTTCTGGGAGAACCCTCTAGCCACAAACCTCACCTTGAACTTATTAATGCTACCATTAGCTACATGTTTGAATTTTTATATCCATTTGGAAGTCACTACAAATTTTTCCTCAGGTCTCAAAACAACCTCCCATACATCATTTTTCATGATGGACTGATGTTCCTCTGTCATTTCATCTCCCCAAAGTTGTTCCTTCACTGCTTCTTCATAACTCACAGGTTCAAATTGTATGGTGTTGTTCATCAATGAAACATATCCCTAATATATGTGAGTCTACTTTCTTTCTATAAAGGTGCCTCTAGGGGCTAAATTTTCTTTGCATCTTTTAATGTATCATGAATCCGTAAAGGTCTCTTCCTAGAAGAGGGTTGATCACAAGGAGGAGGATCTAAAGGATTAAAAGGTTCCATAGGCTCATATAGAAGGTTAGGTTATAGCATGAATTGCTATGCATCTACATCCATAGAATCATCTCTTTTTCAGTGCTAGCATGGATAGGAGATTCCCTTACTTTTCCAAGGGAAGCATCTTCATAAAAGGCCACAACCTGAATAAACTCAATGTTCCTATGTGCTGACATCCTATAAGCTTTAGAATTTTCACAATAACCAACAAATGTACCTTGCTTTCTTGAAGCCTCTAGCTTTGACCTCTTCTCTTTCGATACATGAATGTAGACAGGGCAACAAAATATTCTCAAGTGTCCAACTTCTGGTTTCACACCTATAAAAATTTCTTTAGGAGTCTTGTCCCCCAAGACTTGGTGAGTGCTTCTATTTTGGACATATATTGCAGTATTTGTTTCTTCTCCCCATAAAAACATAGGAATCTTATGATCATGAATCATGGCTTTGGTTTCTTCCAAGATGGTCTTGTTCTTCCTCTCAGCAACTCCACTTTTTGGAGGTTTATATGGAACAATCACCTCCCTCTTAATCTTGACTTCCTTACAAAATTACTTGAAGTCATTTGAATTGTATTATCCTCCATTATATGTCATCAAGATCTTGATCTTCTTTCTAGTTTGATTTTACACTAAAGCTTTGAAGTCCCTAAACATGCTGAAAACTTGATCCTTGGTCTTCAAGAAGAATATATGAGTCTTAAGGGAGAATTCATCAACAAAGATCACATAGTATAAATATCCTCCATGAGATGTTAGTTCCATGGGCCCATAAAGGTCAGAATTAATATGTTGAAGAATCTTATTAGATCTATTTCTACTAGAAGGGAATGGTCCCTTGCCATTATTTCCACTAGCACATCCCTAACAGAAACCTTCATGATATACCTGATTCTCTAGAATCCATGAAACCAACTTGATCAAACCAGGCAAAGCCATATAATGAAGGTCAGTAAATCTTCAAAGCCAAAGCTCACATTGATTTGTGCTATCATGGATCAATGCCTGAATTGGTCGAACACACATTTTGTATAGTACTTATTTTCTGAAACCACGTGTAAAAGTTCCCTTTAAGCTATATTTCCTTGGCCATGCAAGGGATTTTCAATTAATGAATGAAACCCTAGACCCTTTGTCTTCCATAGTTGAAATGGAGATGAGATTCTTCTTCAAGTCTGACACATACAACACATCTTGCAGATGAATGGTTTGGCCAGAATCCAAAAAAATAGAAACAAATACAATTCCTTTGATATGATGAGTTACCAAGTATAATATTCAAATTGGTATCCCTCTAAACCAATTTTGAGAGGATTTCATGATACCTAGTTGTTAGTTCTCAAAACATCCCCACTTATGAACGACTTGAATACGCATTCACTGAGGAAGAATTCCTCCTGCTCTAGGTGCTATGACTGACCTCTAATGCACCACAGGGGGTAACTCTGATAATTGATTATATGATTTTCAATAAGAAAATAAAACAAGGTCAGATACAGATAATTTTTCGATGTAGAAAATCATGGCATTAACAGAAGTGAGTGGTAAAACTTAAATTCAATAACAATCTCGGAAAATGTGATCCTAACAATATGAAGAATCTAACATACAAATGTAAGAGATGGTAATGGGAGAGTTGAAAAAGAAAGTAAAATAAAAAATAAAACACAAGGTTAAAAGATACCATTCATTTTCAGTATTAAATAAAGATGTATGCAACAAGTACAAACATTCTTAACTTTCTCCTTTAAACCTTTATAGATGGGCGCATTCAATAATAAATATTGAAACTAGAATCTACAAAGACATGGAAAAACTTTATGATTTCTAAAACGCTAGTGCTATTAAACAAAAAAAAATATAACATAACACTTTCACAATTGCCAATGTAGAGCACTGATTATTGCTAAGTCGAAGACAAGATTTCAACTAAAAACAATCAAGCACAGGTCATTTATTCCTACGTTTGATAATATATATTTATCGAAACATAGAAACCAAATACGTTGTCTCCTAAATGAGGGCAAGCCTCTGATTTAGTTTCTGCAATTGGAAATCCAAAGGTAAACAATAAACAAATAAACAAGGCTTCTTCAAAACATAAGGATCGATTTCAGAGATGTAAAATAAAATTGTGTAGCATGTACAGGAATTTCAACAAAAATTAGAATATTCACACTTTTGTCAACAACCCCCCATGATGGGAAACAAAATTTTAAGTAATAGTTTAAAGAGTAACTATCTTAGTAACTGTCTTGAATGTAACCAATTCAACTTCAAATTAACTAATTTAATTTTAAAATAAAATAACTATTTGCTGTGGCACCCTTGTGATTTAGAGGATTTTACTTTCTTTGTTGAGCCTGTGGGGGAGAATGAGTGGGCTCCACACATCCCGACAGTTGGTGCTTGCGTGGTGATCAAAGGGATTTTGCCCCAATCTTTCAGTTGCTCAGTCATGGACTGCACTGGTTGTACTAGTTGAATGGTTTGTGATGTGGATGAGAGCTTCTCTATCACAAGAATTCATTTAAAGTGATTCCTCAACTTAGGCAATTTGTCCCAATCTGGGGTAGACAACAAGGAAAATTCTTATATTTTGTGATTACCACCACCAATTGAGATCTGATTTGATACTAAGTAGTAGGAATATTCTATATAATCTTATTGATCCCCGCTAGAATGGTAAAATCCCTGCAAATACCATTTACAGTTGTAGAAGAAGAGACTGCTTCCTCGCCCTACATAGCTAGACATCCAAGATCATGTTCTATATTATTTAGTTAATCGTAGAAGTTTTCCCAAGATACCACCCAATTCTTGTTTCCCCAAAATGAAGGCACGCGAAACCTCTTGAGATAATTCCAGTCGGTACTGAAATCATTTATCTCTTTAAAAGCCTTCTCGAATTCATCCCGCATTATTTGCATAACAGTATGTTTCTCCTTTAACATGAAAAGGGAGAAAATACTCTGATCTTTGGGAGGTAGATCTAGTCCTCCCAAAGTGTCATCTTCTAATGTATTGACAAGGTCAATGATGGAGTCGATATCTTTCAGTATTTCATCAAGGCCTGCGATTGTGCTCTTTGCTTCCAAATTCACACTTTTTATTATGCCATTTTCCAAGTTTGAGAAGATCTCTACATAAGATCTCATTGTGGAGATCTTATGTTAGATCTCCCTTGGATTGCACTGGTACTTGCCTCCCTGTTACAGTGACTCGAAGCACTTCCTACAAAGCCTTAACTTCATCATGCTTATCCTTCAAGGTGGCTTGAATCTACTCAATCTCTTCATTCTTCTGACCTACTAAGTTCTTCACTCCACCTTCAGCTCTTTCTTTCCCTTTCAGCCAATTGTAGTTATGTTAGGTCCCTATACTACTAGTGTAACCCCTTATTGTTATTAGTACAACCCCCTTATTATATTGTTGTGCCCATGTAGTCACCATATTGTTATTATTGTGCCCCATAGAAGCCCACTATTGTTATTTGTTAAAATTGGCAACTAGGGCCAAACTCCATGTGGATCATCTTATTCATGGCTAATAATATTTTTATTAGATTCCTTTCGTCGAGAGGTGTAGGATTAATCTAAGGATAATCCGATTCCAATAAGTATTTATGGAGATATGAATTTATTTTGATTATGGAATAATTATCAAGCCAACCTACAACTCATGTAGGCTCAGAAGCCCAACAGTCGCATCTATTCAAACATCAATAGTTGTATATAAATACAAGAGGATTTTTCCTCATTTTCACTCACTCATCTCATCACATCTCTCTCTCTCCTACGCAGAAAAGAGACTCTCTCTCACACATGTGGAAGGAAAGACGCAGTTTTTGGGCAACAACTATAGAACCAAATTTTGACCAGCATTGACCAAAAGACTCCCTCCTCAGAACTGTGTTGTAGGTCCATCTAAATCTCCTCTGAAGGCCGCATTTTTTGGTGGTGGAATCAAGCTGATCCGACAGTCAGTTTGCAAGATATTGTTTGCCCTAGTTTGGGACTGATCTAGGGTTTGTTGCTGTTGATGTAAATCTAATTTATGTATTGTTTCTCTCTACTGGATTATTGAAGAAGGAAGATTTGATCAAAGGGTTTCCCCACATTGGGTTTTGTCCCTGGCTAGCCACCACATCTTGTGTCTCTTGTCTTGGCTTGTTTTCTGTCGATTGTTTTAATGTTTTATCTGCACTTTACTCTATGTACACGTGATTGTTAATCTGTGGATAATAATAAGAAAGATAGGTAAATTGTTATAAGCATATAACATACCATAACTTAACATGGGATCATAGTTGAGGTGAAGACAAAGCCCGAGCAAGAGCAAGAGAAATCACCGAAGAGAAGATTGGAAAGGCTATCCTAAAAGAACTATGGGGTCCTCATCACTCTTTCCTACTGAGGACAAGCTCCATGAGAAAGTTGACTATCACGGATGGAAGATGTCTATTGATCTAACCTTAAAAGATCAAGGAGTGTTGGACCATGTGAGAGGCAATACTGTTGAGCCTCCATCAAATGCATCCACTGCTGCCAAGAACATATAGAAAACCAGAGAATTCAAAACAAAGAAGTTTATTCGGGACTCTATCGACAAGCTCTTGGTGGCCTACATCTCCAACCTGAACACCTCCAAGGAAATCTGCAATAGATTGGTGAGTTTATTTAAAGTTAATGATGCAAATCAAGTTTTGTTTCTTAGAAATAAACTGAAGGAAATTAAGAAGGTGTTATAGACATATTTGGGAACTGCAACCCCAATCACATATGTCCATAAACCAAGGGCTTCTGAGTCCCTAAAAGTATTGTTTCATGCCCTAAAGGAACAAGGTCAGCTGATTACATCATCTCCTAGAAGTTCTCCATAGAAAACTTCTCAGAACTAGTTAAAACTGGACCATACAGATTGCCCAGTAGTAAGGGTGCGATGCATCTCACCTGCTCAGTGTAAAAGTGCGATGCATACTGGAAAGCCCATATGTAGGGTGCGATGGGCAAGAGTAGACAAATGGCATAGATAGTTTGCAAGGTGGATGATAATGGAATCTTCCATAAACTTCTCCAGTGACACTTGCCTCTCTGAATTCACCCAGGCATGAGTAAGAGATCATCAATCTCCAAGTAGAATCAAGAACTATCAGAGAGAGGACACTAATCAAAATCCCAGACGCTGACTCACCCCCTTACAATCATCTATATATGGATCCCTCATCCCAGAGATCCAGGGGCTGGAATATTGTATCTTGTAAGGAAGTGTTGTTGGTTTCTTGGTGGAATATCATAGTGTTGGGTGATCTAAGCTTTTCATTAGGTGAAGAAGGGCTTTCATGCTGGGAGGATGATGTTGGGTTAGATCAATGGGTTGTAATCCTCTCTTCTAATCTCTATATCAATAAAGCTATTCAAGTTTTCCTCCACATTATTGTATGTTTGCTAATATATGCATGTATGTGGTCAATATATATCTGGTCCTATATTGTTTATGATTGTAGATCTCTGCACTTTGAAGTTATTATGCTGCTTTGACTTTTTAGGTACTCTTTGAAGCGAAGTGGTCAAGGGAGGAGTGGTAAAGATCTGTCAAAGGGGAGAAGGAACAAGCAGAGAACCAAGCGAAAGATCGAAGTTGGTATTCTTTGCTCTTCTCCTATCTACATCTTGTAAAGGAAAACGAAAGTAACTTTAATCTGTTTGTTTCTAAGATAGCTACCCATCTTAGTGGGACTAGCAGCTCTGCATAGACACTAGATTTCCTGATAACAAAAGGGTAAAGATGAAAGTATGCAAACATACTTCTCAAGGATCACCGAAATCAAGAACGATCTCCTATCTATTGGGGAGACTATTATTGATAGGGAAATGGCACTCACGACTCTTGGAGGATTACCATCTGAATGGTACATGTTCAAGACTACTCTTCTGAATAATAATGTAATTCTTGGTTTCGAGGAATTAATGGCTAGATGCATTCAATAAGAAACAAGGGTAGAAGAGAAAGAAATGCCCATACCTAAAGGTCCTCTTACTGCCTTTTCTTCTCGTGCTAAGAAAAGAAATAATTTCGGGACTAAATCAAAAAGAAATGTTGGACCTAAGGGTGGAAGAAAAGGACAATGCTACATTTGCGATAAAGCAAACCACTATGCGAGGGAGTGCCCTGATAGAAAAGACTCACACAGGGACGATGATCAAAATCCCTCTCATGACTATCAAAGGAATGAAAAATATAATAACCGAGGTAAAAGGAGTGTTGGAAGTCAAGGAAGAGGACAATCATTCAAGAAATCTAGAAATTCCAACTATGAATCCAACATTGTTGAAAATAAGCAGGATGAATATTATCTACCAGCTGCTCTATCTACCTCTACTCCTTCGGACTCAATGGGAATTTGGCTCATTGATAGTGGTGCCTCAAGGCACATCACTGGTTACAAAGAAGTTCTCCATAATCTGATAGAGAAAGAAACTAACTTGGAAATTGTCCTTGGAGATAGTATGAAATATCCCATGAAAGGTGTAGGAAATGTCTCTCTCAAATTGAACCAAGGTAATACGATCTACTTACAAGATGTATTATATGTACTTGACCTCAAAAATAACCTAGTGTCCATCCCGGAAATGGAAGACAAAGGCTACAAGGTAACCTTCAGCGATGGCAAGGTATGTATATGGAAAAATAATGTTAAAGATGCCTTTACTCTTGGGTTTTGTGTTGATTCATTATATCAGGTCGATGGAAGTCCGCTAGGTGTCATGTCTTATGACACATCTCTTTAGCCCGAACTTTGGCATCGGAGGTTTGCCCACATTCATTATAAAGCTCTACCCGATGTAAGACAAATGGTGATAGGGATGCCCAAATTCCAAATAGAGAAAGAAGGTGTATGTCCAGGATGTGCCGAAGGAAAGCTCAAAAGGGGACCATTCCCCTCAAGCCAAAGAAAGACCTCCAATATATTGCAATTGGTTCACTCAGGCATATCTGACGCTGACATTAAGAGGGAGACTACTACACCATATACTCCTGAGCAGAATGATGTGGTGGAAAGGAAGAACTGTACAATTGTAGAAGTTGTCTGTGCCATGCTCCATGATCAAAGACTTCTGAAGTTTCTATGGGTAGATGATGTAACAATGCCTGATGTGGAGGAACCCATGGATCCTATTTATCCACCCGAGCCTTCCTCTTCTAGGAAGAGGCCCTCTTCGCTTAGGGGGCTACTCGATGATGCTGAAGGACACAATGCACCCAAGGAACCTTCTGTGAAAGTAAGAAACCTAAAAGCTATCAGGGATACCTGACTATCATGAGCATGATCATACAAAATGAGCCTTCATCATTCTCAGATATTATCAAGCATCAAGTATGGAAGGATGCTATGACCGAAGAATATGAGTCTATTATGAAGAATGATGTCTAGAAAGTAGTTCCCAGACCCCAGGACAAGGCAGTTGTCACTTCTAATGGCTTTACAATATAAAGCATGCAACAGATGGAAGTACGGAAAAGTATAAGGCTCATTTTGTTGCTCATGGCTTCTCCCAGAAGGAAGGCTAGAATATGATGAGATATTTGCACCCATTTCCCGATATACGACCATTTGCTTGATCATAGCCCTTCTTCACAAGGATGGAACCTACATCAGATGGATGTCAAGACCGCGTTCTTGCATGGTTCAATCAAAGAAGAGGTCCACGTGGAGCAACCCGAAGGATTTGAGATTTATGATCGAAAATCTCATGTATGCAGGTTGAAGAAAGCTCTCTATGGGTTGAAGCAAGCACCTCGAGCCTAGTATGAGAGGATCGATAGCTACTTGATGAAGTTGGGATTCACTAGGAGTGAAGCCAATCCTAAGCTTTACTTTAAGGTTGAAGATGAAAAACCTCTCATACTGGTGTTGTATGTGGATAACCTCTTCCTAACAGGCATAGACCCTCCTATTCACAAATGTAAGAGGGAGTTGGCTTCTGAATTTGAAATGAAGGATCTAGGATTAATGCACTATTTCCTAGGACTTGAAGTGTGGCAGAAGCTAGGGGAAATTTTCCTATCTCAAGGAAAATATGTGGTGAAGATTCTAGAAAGATTCGGTATGGTGGACTGTAAGCCCGTAACTACTCGGATGGAGCTTGACTTCAAAAAGTTAAGCAATAGTGCTACTAGACCTATTTTACGAAATGCCACCGAGTATCGTCAACTCGTCGAAGCATTAATGTTCTTAGTGAACTCCCATCTAGTCATATGCTCTGCAGTCAACACATTGAGTCAACATATGGTTGAACCTCACCACATACATTGGATTGGTTCCAAGAATCTATTGAGATATCTTCGTGGCACAATCACTTATGGGTTAAGATACATTGTCAGAGATGTGAGACTACTTGGATACATTGATGTTGATTGGGCAGGCAATGTGGAGGACCGTAAGAGAACTTTGGAGTGTTGTTTCTCTTTGGGATCTGCTTCGATATCCTGGATGAGAAGGAAGCAAAAGTTGGTGGCTTTGAGCATCACCGAAGCAAAGTATATTGCTGCTAGCATGGCCTCCTGTGAGGTAGTCTAGTTGCAAAAGCTCTTTAGTGAGCTGTTTGGATTTACATTGGATACCACTGTGATCCTATGTGACAACCAGAGTGGGTTTCGTTTGTCAGAGAATCCTATATTTCATGATTGCTCCAAGCATATCGATATCAAGTACCACTATATTCAAGATATGGTGGAGCAAGGAGCTATAAGGTTCCAACATATCGGTACAGATGAACAACTCAGTGACATTCTGACAAAGCCCCTAGGAAAGGTCAAATTTTTTACTTTCTGAGAACGACTTGGTGTTGTTCAAAGACCCTCTGATGAGGGTCCTGTATGATGCATTGAGCTCTGGGAGCTCCGGGGGGGTGCGGGGTACTTCTTGGAGCGACATATGACCACAGGGTGATTCACCATCCCCTAGTGGTATACATGTACACCCCGTGGCAACTATGTAGCAGGATGATTAGTTCTCCTGTAAGGCCTGGATGATGTGTTATCCATGGCGACTATGTAGCAGGATGATCAGTTCTCCTGTGAGGCCTGGATGATGTGTTCTCCATGGCGACTATGTAGCAGGATGATTAGTTCTCCGGTGAGGCCTGGATGATGTGTTCTCCATGGCGTTTATGTAGTAGGATGATTAGTTCTCCTATGAAGACAGGATTGATTAAGTTCTCATGTCAAGGCATCCTACCCATGCAGTCTGGGACTCATGGGAAGTACCTCTCATCTAATCAATGAGAAGGGAAATGAGGATAGGGACCATAGTAGTACCGATGGATGCATCATTGTATCTACCGTACTCCCTATGCTAGGATGAGCTTCATTGATCTGGGATCAATGATACTGGTCTGGGACCAGTGGTAGGAGTGGTACATGCTATGATGCTGACTTTGAGTCAGTTGAGACTAATCTGGGACCAGTGGTACACACTCT
Organism: Pinus taeda; assembly: GCA_000404065.3. Classification (NCBI taxonomy): domain Eukaryota; kingdom Viridiplantae; phylum Streptophyta; class Pinopsida; order Pinales; family Pinaceae; genus Pinus; species Pinus taeda. Next base: position 63,127 of record APFE031155650.1, on the reverse strand, counting down.
GAGATTGACTTTGATTTAGTGGAGGATGATATTGGTTTGGGACCAGTGATAAGAGTTGTACCCACTATGACGCTGACTTCGGGTCGGTTGAGACTGGTCTGGGACCAGTGGTACATACTCTGCGACTGACTTTGAGTCAGTATGATACATCCTCGATCATTTCTTCCTCTTCATAATTCGGACAACGCAGAGAAGAGCAAAACAGAGCAGAGTAGAGCAGAACAAAACAAGGCAGAACAGAATAGAGTAAAGCAAGAAGAACAGAGCAGAGCAGGCAGGATTGAGCAGAGGAGAGCAGGGGTCAACCTGTACAGGGTAGTGAGCTTGATGGATGAATAGTAGTGACTGACAAACAAATTGCAGATGGAGTTCTCCCTAGTTGAGAGGGAGTGTTAAAATTGGGAACTAGGACCAAAATCCATGTGGGTCATCTTATTCATGGCTAATAATATTTTTATTATATTCCTCTCATCAAAAGGTGTAGGATTGATCTAAATATCATCCGATTATGATAAGTATTTATGGAGATATGAATTTATTTGGTTATGTAATAATTATCAAGCCAACCTACAACTCATGTAAGCTTAGAAGCCCAACAATCACATATTTTCAAACATCAACAGTTGTGTATAAATACAGGAGGACTTTTACTCATTTGCACTCACTCATCTCATCACATCTCTCTCTCTCTCTCTTGCACAAAAAAGAGGCTCTTCTCTACTGCGCAAAAAAGAGACTCTCTCTCACACATGTGGAAGGAAGGACACTATTTTGGGACATCAACTACAGAACCAGAGTTTGACCAACGTTGACCAAAAGACTCCCTACTCAGAATTTCATTGTAGGTACATTTGGATCTCCTCTAAAGGCCGCATATTTTGGTTGTGGAATCAAGCCGATCTAACGGTCAGTTTGCAAGATATTGTTTTCCCTAGTTTGGGATTGATCTAGGGTTTGATGCAGCCAATGTAAATCTGATTTATATACTATTTCTCTCTACTAGATTATTGAAGATAAAGGAAGATTTGATCAAAGGGTTTCCCCATATTAGGGTTTGTCCCTGCCTAGCCACCACATCTTGTGTCTCTTGTCTTGGCTTGTTTTCTGTCGATTGTTTTAATGTTCTATCTGCACTTTACTCTATGTACATGTGATTGCTAATCTATGGATAATAATAAGAAAGATAAGTAAATTGTTATAAGCATAGAACATACCATAACTTAACATTATTATTGTGTCCTTACAATATTATTTTTATGTCGGCTCTGATTATATTATGACCCCTTAGACTCCTATATATAGAAAGGAGGTCTTGTCATTTGTATCATCTAAGAATTGTTCATTTGTGTAATGTAAAGGATGTTGCCCCCTCAAAGAGGTTGAAATGTAAGGCATTGATCTATCTTTTCTATCTTTTTGTGAGTTGGTTCCATAACATTTGGTATCAGAGCTTTGGATTCTAGGGTTTCGCTGCTCCAAACAGGTCATCGTGGAATTTTCGCTATAACGTGTTCTATGTGATGTTTCAGAAGATAAAAAAAAAAAACCATTTGGAACGAAATCACGCTGAACCTCTGATCCAAATTTCAGATTTTATTTCATTATATTTGCGGAGCTATGATATGAGGAAGTTAGGATTTTTGCAAGCTCCAGAATTGCATCTAAAACAGGCCATCATGGAAGTTTCACTATAACTATTTCACTACGAAGTTTCAGAAGCAAAAAAAAAAAAATCCATTTGAGAAGAAAGTATTTTGAATCTCAGCTCCGAATTTCAGATCCTATCTCGCTATATTTGCGGAGATATAACCTAAGGAATTTAGGGTTTTTGCAGACCCCCGAATTACATTCCAAACAGGTCACCTTGGGAAAATCGTCATAACTTTCACTCTGAGCATCAAATTGAATTTTCATAAGAAGTTATAGAAAGAGGACGGCCTATAGTTTTTTGCGCATCAGTTTCAGGTACTAAGGTCGAAACAGTGAGACGTGGCACATCGTACAATTTTTTTCTACTAAACCATTCTATAATCAGGTCACCATGGGAGATTTGGCATAACTCTTCCTTGGAGAATCCAATCTTGATCAGACTTGCAGGTTAGAAAGACTACTCAGAGGGCTACTCCTAATCACAATTTCAGAACTTAAAGATCTAAAAGTACATAGTTACAATTGTTTCAAGATCGAGCTCCTAAAATCAAGAAAAATCAAAGGAGGAAGTTTGATGGCAAGGATCCAGTAAATTGGATACTACAGATGGAGAAATATTTTGATCTACATGGTGTACCACTATGACAAAAGGTATGTATTTCATCTAATTACTTAGAACTGAATCAATTTTTATGGTATAAATGGATTTGTTCTCATAAACCACTTGTCACGTGGTCAATTTTCACGGAGGAAATGATAGCACATTATGAGGATACAAAGAGAGACACCTTCTTTAACCAATTGTTAAATCTCAAACAATAGGGTTCAATGACAAAGCACATTGAGGACTTCCAAAAATTTAATATAAGGGTAAATGATATTCCAGAGAATAAAATGGTTGATTTCTTCATAGGGACTTTAATGGATAACATTCAACACAAGGTTCCTCTTTGGAAACCTGATTCATTAGAGAAGGCATTCAGGTTGGCAAAAAAAATTGAAAGCGAAATTATGGAAATAAGGAATCCCACCACTCACGACTATAATTATGAAAAAAAATTCTCCTAGCCTTCTACAACCTACAAGGTTTACACCACAGCAATTGGAAGAAAAAAGAGAAAAAGGGCTAAGTTACAATTGTGATAGAAAATACACTAAAGGTCATAAGTGTGCTAAGAAGAAATTATTTTACATAGATTATGAAGAGGAGGAAGAAAAGGATCAATAAACATCAAAAGAAGAGGATATACACCATGAACCCACCCCAGAGAAAGAAGAAATGAATCTGACCATATCTTGTAAAGCATTGGAAAGAATTACCACTCCCCAAACTCTCAAGATAGAAGGACATATCAAGATGTGAAAGATCACATCGAGAAAGAAGAAATGAATCCGACCATATCTTGTAATGCATTGGCTAGAATTACCACTCCTCAAACTATCAATATAGAAGGACATATTAAGAAGAAAAATGTTCAAGAAGGGAAAGATCACATCAAGCATGAAGAAATGAATCCAACCATATCTTGTAATGCATTGGAAGAAATTACCACTCCTCAAACTATCTTGATAGAAGGACATCAAGAAGAAAAAGGTAATAGTATTCGTTGATTCAAGCAGTACCCATAATTTTATTCATTGTAAGATATCCAAGGAATTGAATTGCTTCCTATATCCAGCACCAGAGTGTCAAGTGATGGTCGCAAGTGGAGGAACCATAAATTGCTCTGGAAAGTGCATAATATCAAGCTATCCATAGGAGAATATGTATTGAATAGCCCAATGCTTTCCATTCCAATGGGTGGTCTTGATGTTTTACTAGGAGTCCAACGGCTACAATATTTGGGTATGATAGCTTTTAATTTTCAAGAACTTTTCTTGAAACTTTTTTGGGAAGGAAAGGAAGTTGAATTGAGGGGTATCGAAGGGAAACCAAGAAAGATAATCAACTCTAACATCATGACAAAGCTTCTAAATAAAGAAAAACAGGGCTTAATTGCACATTTATGTTCACTAGAGGATCCCACATCAAAATCATGTATTTCTCCATTTCTCCAAAACGTTTTGGACAATCATTCCAAGGTATTTGAGACTCCCAAATTCCTCCCACCTATTCGTGATCATGATCATGCTATTCATTTGATTTCAGGAAGTGTTCCTCCAAACATCAGGGCTTACAAATATCCATATGCCCAAAGGAGTGGGAACTCATTCAAAATTTACAAAAGATCCCAGTTCAAAGAGTATTGTGAGAACTTGAAAAGGAAGGAAAAATCATATTGGAACCTGAAGCAGTCACAGAACCGAGAAATTGACAGTTACGGAATAGATCAATTTCAGAGTATCTCATCAAGTGGAAGAACTTACCCACAAAATATTCCACATGGGAGGATAAGAATTTATACAGAAACATCAAGAACTACTCAAGCATTGAGGACAACACTTTTTGAAGGAGAGGGGCATGTTAGGTCCTTATACTACTAGTGTAACCCCTTATTGTTATTAGTAAACCCCCTTATTATATTGTTGTGCTCATGTAGCCCCCATATTGTTATTATTGTGCCCCATAGAAGCCCACTATTGTTATTATTGTGCCCTTACATTATTATTTTTATGTCGACTTTGATTTTATTATGACCCCTTAGACTCCTATATATAGAAAGGAGGTCTTGTCATTTGTATCATCCAAGAATTGTTCATTTGTTTAATGTAAAGGAGGTTTCCCCCTCGAAGAGGCTTATTTCTAAGGCGTTGATCTATCTTTTCTATCTTTTTGTGAGTTGGTTTCATAACAAGTTCTTGCTCCAACTGGGTTATTTTGATGTGTAATAGATTAGAATATTTAGTTTCAGATGCTTGGTCAGAACTAATAGCTTGATCGATCGAAGTTTTGTACTCTACTAAAATTTTCAGATGATGTTCCTCCTTTTCGCAAGATTTCGCTTTCAATAGCTCTATCAGTTTGAGACTTCTCTATTGTTCTTCTTCTTTAATTTTTAAGGCTACTTCCATTTCTTGGAGGTGAGCTTCAATTTCTTCCTTCATTTTGAAATGTTGGATCAAGACATGAGGATCATGATCAGGGATTTTAAGGATCATTTGAAGGTTGATTTCCTTTTCTTTCTCCTCTAGCAATTTCTTAATAGGCCCAATATGTTTGGGTTGGTCAAATTGTCAAATGAATATATCCTCTAACTCCTTTATCTGATTATTCTTTGTCTTCAAATCCATGTGTGCGACATGTAGTTTCTCTAACACTTTCTCGAACATTTATTGCATCTTTATGTTCCCCGCAATCGAATCAAGTAATCTTCGGGCCACAATCTCGTCTGTCTGTCGGTGTAGGTTGATGACATCTATATCTAACACTTTTCCCAATTTAATGGCCAGTGAAGAGGTCCTAGAGCCAACCATCTGCTGATTCTCCCCAATCTCTGGCTGAATGACGATAAGGCTTAAAAAATTCTTCTCAAAGTAAATAGCAAAGATAAATCAGGGTCCATTTGTGGGGATCAAATCCTTAAGTGTTGGGGTGTCTACTGACTAGGATTTTTTTGAGAATATGGCAAACTCCAGACCGGTTACCATTATTTTCTTCTGCTTAGTAAAATGATGTCTAATTTCAACGGATTGGATCCCCAAATTCTTGGGTTTTATATCTTCCAAGGCTTGTCAAATTTCTTTATTCAACTGTTCAACTTCTCATTCAAACATGTTAGCGTCCACATAGTTTTCCTTTGGATTTACCCATCATGACACTTCGGGCGGAGTTAAGACTTTTGATTTTATTTTGGATGTATGGGTAGTCGGAAATGAAACCACGAGATTTGCATCCCCTTCGTGTATCTGGATTTCAAAATTACTTAAGCCAATTTGGGTGGTTGCCTCTATCATTCCTATAGATGTTGTTTATTTTATGTATAATCGACAAGATTTGCAATGTTTACCAACTTTTCCATTTCTGGTCCTTTCTCATGAACATATGTTGACAATCCACCTTGCTTCTTTAAGCCTAAGATGATTCCCATGGGATCATAATGCCAAAGTTCGTCCTGCAGAAATCCAAAAGATAACATTTCCTTTTCCAAAGCATCTATTGCATTTTTATTTTTAGAAATCAAAGGGGAAATAACATACAGGCAACTAAATAATGATCCTTTTTTCTTGGCAAAAAAGTGTGATTCATTTACTATTATCTTTTGTTTAAGGACTTCATAAGAAAACAACAATGGTGACACATACTTAGGTAATTGAAAAGGTTGCTTATCGAATCCATATAAACGAATTACAGTATAATCAGGAAACAAAAACCAACTCCTGATACTTTGTTCCTCGATCAATCTTAACATTTTGACTTGTTCTTCCGAAAGCCTGTTTATCTCATCCTCTGTTAATTTAACCTTCAGAGGATGTGCAAAACAGTCAAGCTACTGCGAATATGCATAAGGAACACGTTAGGGATAGATCACATCAGACCAACAGAAAATTTCTCTCTCTTTGTTGTCAGCATTTGTAGTGCTCAAGAGAAGCTTAGAAGATAAAAACTAGGAAGGGTAGTTAAAAAGGACCAAATGGATGAGATATAAACAATGATGGTAAGAACTAAAATGAATAGTAGTATATAAATCGACTGTGAGGGCTTGGGTCAAGTATTTGGGAAAATTGATGGTTTGACGGGTAGGCTGGAGAGTGACAAGTTGTATAGCCAAGAATACTGACTCATCCATTTTAGTATCATCATATAAACCAAATATGACAGAGAGGAGAGAGGTTAGAGTCTGAAAGAAATGTTTTAAGGACTGTGTAGGTATAGGTAACAACAGATTCAATGTGGGATCTGGGTTTTCGAATAGGGTCTTCAAGAATTCAAGCTTATAATTCTCTGCCTAGGTGATAAACTCGCAGTCCAGCCCTTTATCAGTTATGTGATTCCTTGGGCAGGAATACCTATCATTTTAGAAATTGTCTCCTCGTCCAGCTTTAGAAAAAGCCTACGTTTGGACTTAAAAAAAAACACTTTATGTTTGACATCATACTGCTCAGCCAATAACAGAATTCAGTCAAGGTCAGAGTGGACAGAAGGCAAAGTTGCATGCAGAACCCCAGGTTTCAATTGACATAGCAACAAAGAGGGTAAGAGTCCTCTGGAGGGTAAGGACGTCTGTGAGACATGCTTTCGTGTCTTGAACCCCAGCCAGCTCATTAACCAGAGCTTCTTTCCCCGACAACTCAGACATCATAGATTCATGTGATTAAATTACCAACCCTAAAAGAAGAAGGTGAGCTAGGATGACTTGTTGAACGAAGGAGGTGAGTCCTTCAACATGATACCTTCTCCGTAATTTCTCCTGGCCATGGACGGGCTTCACCAAAGGACATGCAGGAATAAGGTCGAACGATGGAATTGAGAAAGGTTCGTGGCATTAAGGTTAAATTTGATTACAAGGATAATTAAATATCACAGATAGGTGTCAATCATTCTTTGAGAAACTCACAAACCAAGGAGAGGGGGACCCGCTCATCGCACAAAGGCACATGGTTATACCACATGCAGGTTTTAGTGTGACTGCCACAGATCTGTGAAATTTCAACGTCTAGGACGACATTAGGTCAGAAGGGAGGGTGTAACGGCCATGCAAGTTTTGGTGTGATATGATTTAGTGGCTGCCTAATTGATTTGACGACAATGGTTGAGATCTATCAGGCGAGAAGCCCACATCTAATCCTCGGGCTAGTTTAGGGGCTATAATGAGGCTTAACCTATAGATCTGGCATTGAACGACTAACTCAAAGAAATTCGATTGGGGGTTAAACTCATCGGGGCTTTGGCAATTTGTTAAAGGCGCAGCATAAGTAAGTGTGATGGATGTGTTTGCTTTGTCGATATTCCTGCCAAGAGAGATTTACCGCTCATACCTATGCACTCCATAACACCCACCCAACTTCTTTTTAGTTCGAGGATATATAGCTAATTTGTTTTAGTTATATCTTAAAATCTCGGAAGGGTGCAGGATTTTTAAGCACCTAATATGGGCTTCTTCTGGGGATGGTTCTTCCATACAAAGAACCAAGAACAAAGACCATGTGCCTTATAGTTGGGCCATGGAGTTGGGATTAACTGGCAACCGATGAGACAAATACATACAAATATGGCACAAGGGAGATTTTTGTGATGTGATGGGTTGAAGTGAAGAATTAATGAGGAGATGATGTGAACTAATTAAAGGAATATAATGAAACTGTCACACTAAGCGTGATTATTACCCAACTGTTTGTGATAGGAGAAGATTATTACAATGGCAGGTGTTGCGAGTAGTAGCAGAGGCAGGGGGGAGACGATCCATGACAAGCTAAACAAGATGATGTGCTCATTGGCGGTGATGAAGGAGCAAATGGCTCACATCAAAGACAATTTGGCACTCTTGCCTAGGATTTATCAGGGAATTTAGGGAATGTACGCATGGGAAGCTACGGGAAATACTCGCCCCGTGGGCTCCCCCAATTTGAAAAAGACATAATCCAGGTCTCAAATAGCTAAATTATCTTTTGGAAACCAACTTGATTTTGAAAGGAATTTCTTTAAAATGTAATTTTGTATAAAAAAATACATATTATGGAGCCCTGTGACTTAGTTTATAGTACTTTTAATGGATGTTACATTGGAAAATTTTAGCTTATTATGTATATGAAGTTAAGGACAATATGATAGACTCGTGAGTAATTTCCTGCAAGAATTTACTTTATTATTTTCCTTTAATATTTATTTTCCTTGAGTAAGAATGTGTAAACTTGGTTAGAGAGGGAAAATAATTCTTCCTCTATTGTTTATTACAAATTATTATAGATTGTTTTTTAAATATTTTCAACTATGTTTCCTTTTCTTCATATATGCGGTGTAAATGGAAACTTTGCGTGTGGTTATCACAAAATAGTTCATAAGCCAGATTTATATGGGTTTAGCGATAGACAATAAGACTTTTAGTAGTAGGGGTGAAGTCAAGGGATGTTAGTGTCGGCTCAAGGCTTAATAAATGTCTACCTAACTAGATTTCCTACCAGGGTACTAGTGCATCACAATAAACATATGTATGGGCTGAAAACATTGAAACACAATATTTTAGGACACCCCTCCATGGTAGTTACCATCGAACGTCGCTCCGCTGTCAGCGAGCACCCATAGCCCCGGCGGAGTTATTTGTTGCCCCACAAACAAGATTTTCCTTTCCTTCTTATTTATCCAAATCGTTGGGTTCATCGTGTATTCAATTTGTTTCTTTCGTTGATTTTTATTTGGCAACATGGTGGGAAGAAGCCACACTGGAAGGTTCCAGTGCCACTAATATCACTTTGTTTCCAGTGAGTGCCTATAGCCCTGGCAGAGTCATTAGCATACCCCGCAAAACCATAACGTGAGAGGATGGGTAGGTTATGCACTAAAATCTCAGTAACACTAACCTTTCTCCACTTCCAACGAGTGTCCATAGCCCCCGCAGAGGTTGTTAGCATACCCCATCCTAAGAAGGAAGGTTAATGATCAGTGAGAAATAGGCTAGTGATGGCACTTTCCCATGGAGGAGGAAAAAAAATTGTTTTACAACTCTGACATTAAACATGATTGCAACACAGAAGATACCTCACATGACTTTTAAAGAATGCATATATGTATGATGGCCTTCAGAGATATGGGATAATAGAATTAGATTGAAGTAGAATTTTTCTTGTATATAAATCGCTTGAACCTAAAGCTGTTATACTTAAGAACTACACATGGTTTACCATAACCAGAGGTATTATAAAAAATCTCTCTCTTGTTTGATCTTTAGAGTGGGAAAAAACAATCTTAAATGATGCAATTTTATTCTATTTTGTATGCATATCCCTTTATAGCTTTGGATTATGTGAATTATATGTACAAATTTCAAGATTTTTCTTATATAAACATATGCTACAATTTCTTGTTGGTGTTTATTTGATTATAGTTATTCCATTCATTATTTTTACTTATCTCTTTTTTATTTTAATTTATGCACACATAATCTTTTTTTCAAGGAAAAGAATCAATAGGTAATATAGTGTTTGAGAAATTGGTCATTAATAGCATGACCAACTTCTTCCCCTTTGAAGTTCTTAAGAGAAAAATAATTTTCTCCCTCAACCTTATCAATTACAAATGGACCTAACGATAGGTTATCGAACTTACCATGTTTATCTGGTTCCTCATTCCTTTATCCTATTTGAGGACCTACTATCCAGGGAGAAACATTCTATATTTGGCACGCTTGTTAAAGATTTGTTTGATCTTTGCCTGGTGTTGATTAATCCTCTCATACACCAATCCCCTTTCTTGTTGCAACTGAACCATTTGGTTGATACGCCTCTACAAGTCCTTAGGCTTCTCCTTCACTTCTTGCATCATCTTCATAACTTTGGTGCCTAATTATAATGAGAAAACAACATCTAGGTCGTAGCCAGGTGAAAAGGCAAAATTCCAATGGATTTTTTAGTAGTGATCATGTCATCCTAGACAACATATTTTAACCCTACATGTCAATTACGCTTCTTTTAATGCAGATATTTTTTCAATATTTTAATGATAGTTTTGTTAGTGGACTCAGAAAACCCATTTCCTTGAGGGTAATAGGTTGTTGAATGACCTAACCTTACCTCATAATTATCACAAAAATTTTGGAAGACAATCAAATAGAAAGGTTTGGCGTTGTGAGCTATGATCTTTCAAGGGAAACCAAAGCGAGAAAATATATATTCCACTAGAAAATCCATCACCGCCTTGTCGTTAACTTTCCTCAATAGGGCGTCTTGAACCCATGTCGTAAAGTAGTCAGTCGAAGTGATAATCCAATGATGTTGGCTAGTGGAAGGAGGGTGGATCTCTCTGATGAAGTCTAAACCTGATTGTTGGAAGGGTGCTTTAGCTACGATAGGCTTGAGGGGTAATGCCGCAAGAGTTTTCTTTCCAGGAAATATTTGACACTGGTGGCAAGCCCTCACTTTCTTGTTTACATCTCAAAAGAGGGTAGGTTAATAGATCCCACTCCTTAATATTTTATGGGCAGTGGCTCACCATGTGGAATGGTTGCCACATACCCCATCATGATGTTGAGCAATCAGGTAGTCAACTTGGGAAGGAAGAACACAATTCAAAACAATGCCTACTGGATCTTTCCAGCATACATTACCATCTATACTACAATAATTTATATCCTTTAACTTAAGTGAGCATCGTTCAGCTTTGCTCAAGGAACTAGGCAACTGCATAGTTTGAAGGTAACTTATGATATCCCTATACCATTCAAATGATAAGAAATCTGGATGAACAGTAGTAGGGTCTAAAAGAGATAGCACCAACCGTGGTTGCTTATCCTGTTGCCCTTCACCTACTTCTACCAAGTTTTCTAGAGAATATCGGTAGATGCCTAGTGAATCAAAATTTGCCTCAGTTAACAACTTTGATAGTACTTTCCCCTTAATGATTTTGTTGGGTTTTAGCTCCAGATCGTACTCCTAAGTTTTAGAGATCCACTTCCCTCTCCTTCCCTCGTTATAATGTTGTAAGAGTATATCTCTTATCTCATGATGCAGAAGATAGACTATAGACTTGGCTAACTAAATATATTCATCTTGTCGGTGCTACACCCACCAACATTCAAGGGGATCTCCCTGGTAAGAAGTCACAACAAGACCTCAAACTGCTTGGAGTAGGATTCCCAACAGTGGGTGGTAATGTAGTGCCTTGACCGCAGTAGTGCGCATAGATAAGTATGGTGAATTTGGTTGGAAGCAAGTGTGTGACCTTGCAACAAGTCAAGTGAGATGCATGGGGGTTCTAACACATGAATGGGAAAAGGAAGTGTGTTCCTTAGAAGCCTGTAATAGTACGCATCCTGAAATTAACACACAAATGGAATGACATCACAAGATGAAATGTGGAATACTCCACAAAACAAAGTGATGAGTGAATCGAGCAACATGCCTTCAACCAGATTCATGCAATTGCATACAAAGTACTTCATAATAAAATGTGTAAGTTAAACAACATACGTTGATAAAGTAACCAAAATAGTCCATCTACAATAACAACATATGCATGAAAGCGTGGTGGCTCAGTTATTATTATTATAATTGAAAGTTCCATCCATACATACACAATTGACAACCACTAGCCCCAATAGCGGAACCTTACAATCAAGAACACTCGCTCCTCCAAAGAAGTATACCCACTCTACATTGTGGAGAAGCCAAGGCTCGTCATAATACTCCCAAACCATCTCTATGCTTAAGCCTAGCCAAAAGCTTGGCTTCCAAAAGCCCGTTCTATGAGTTATGAGGTTCTATTTATAACAAAGGGTGGGGTGACCCTTGACATTCCCTTTTGTGACTCTTTGACTATCCTCATGACTCTTCAACTTCTTTACAAATAACTCATTACATTACATAGTCATTGTTCAAATTCCACTAATGACGCTTGGAATGTCACTTACAACATATTTACAAATAATATACATTTTCCACATGTACCCATGTGAGACAAAATAGGCTAGAGACATCATAACAAGACAAAACACTATGACGCATAATTTTGGGGAAAGAACAATTTGGCAACCTCCACTTGATGCTTCTCGGTGACATACTAATACCAAGCTTGGTACTGTGTTATGGTATCCCCAAACTGCTTGATGGTGTCTTTTTGATAGCAACATCTTACCTCCATAACTTCTGGGTATACAGTCTTGGAACCTTTGTCCAACTCATCCTAAAGCATGTGTAGCATGGTCTTGGCCATGATAGGACCACCAATGTACTTCTACATATTTTTTGCGCTCATCTCTAAGTCATCATTGGTGGTCTCTCGACTTAGTTGATCAATGTACCTGTTCATACATTACATTACACCATTTACAACCACTATCCCCAATAGTGGAACATTACAGTCAAGAACACTCGCTCCTCCAAGTAAGTGTACTCGCTCTACGCTACGAAGAAGCCAAGGCTTGCCATAATACTCCCAAGCCTTCTCTAAGCTTAAGCCCAGCCAGAGTGTGGGCTCCCAAAAGCTTGTTATATAACTTATGAGGTTCTTTTTATAACAAAGGGTGGGGTGACCCTTGACATTCCCCTTTGTGACTCTTTGACTACCCTCATGACTCATCAACTTATTTACAAATAACTCATTACATTACATGGTGACTATTCAAATTCAACTAATGATACTTGGAATTTCACTTACAACATATTTACAAACAATATACATTTTCCGAATGTACCCATGTGAGACAAAATAGGCTAGAGACAACCTAACAAGACCAAACACTATGACTCATAAGTTTGGGGAAGACCAACTCAAAAACCTCCACTTGATGCTTCTCAATTACGTATTGATACCAAGCTTGGTATTGTGCTATGGTGTCCCCAAACTGCTTGATGGTGTCTATCTGATAGCGAACTCTTTCCTCCATAGCTTCTAGGTATATGGTCTTGGAACCTTTGTCCAATTCATCTTAAAGCATGTTCAACATGGTATTGACCATGAAAAGACCACCAATGTACTTCTGCATGTTTTTTGTGCTCAGCTTCAAGTCATTGTTGGTGACCTCACACCTTAGCTACTCCATGTACATGTCAACCTCTAGTAGGACTTGGTTCTTATGCTTAGCTTCGGTGAGGGAACTGATTGACAAGATCTCATGCATTATAACCATGACTTCCAAACTCTTATACAGCCATGGATATGAAGCTTGTATGTTTTTGATGAACGAAGTGAGTTTCTCATAGTTCTGGATCAACATCTGGATCCTTGCTTTGTCTAGCTCTGCCTGCGGCTTCATCATCTTATGCAAGTAAAGTGAGGCTCCCTTATACCTCATTATCCCCACTTGCACACGGGCGATAGAAACATGTATGTCCTTGAGAGTTTGGACAACCTTTCTACTCCGCTATTGAAAACCATATAGATGTACAACTGCCTTATCCATGGTGACAAATGTGTCATAAAGTTTCCGCACAGTTGCCTCAAGAGTTGATACTTCAGCAAGTATCACTTTCCTCATCTCTTCCATTGCATAACCTGTAGATTGTTTTGCCTTTTGCTTCATTGCTTGCAAGTTCTTTTCCATTTTTTCGTTCTCTGCTAACAAGAATTTGGCATTTGAGCTCGTGGCTCTTGCATAAGCCATTGTGGCAATGACCATGGCAACTATATGCTTTCTGACATCTGACACTGTCACCATTTCCTTCATGAATGTAGGTGATGTGTGATCATCTGGGAAATTATTTCTTCACGTCTGTAAAATCTTCTGTTGAAATTCGTCAAATGATAGATTGTACACATCCATCACTAGATCATCGTCAAGGAGAACAACTTCTCCTTGCTCGCTCGGGACCGATTCTGATACTAGAGGTGGTGGAGACTGAGGGGCGACCTCGGGTGCTCTCGACATGAGGTTGATATCTTGGTCATGTGGATCTTGTTCCAACTCCATGTTCATTACTTCAGTCATTTGGTCAATCTGCTAAGAAAGCTCTCAATCCTACATCTTCTCAACCTCTTCTTCAACTGCTAGCTATTATGACTCCTCAACCTGTATGGGCGTAGTTTTCTCTGTCATCTCATCTTTCCCTTATTATTCTTCTTGTTTTTGCTTCTCTTCTCTCTCTCTCTCTCCTTTTTATCTCTTTTTCTTCCTTTAACTTCTTCACTGTTTCCCACAACTTCCTTTCTGGCCTCCTCCAACCTTTGCTTCTCTCTTTTCCTTCGCTCTGCTCTCTTTAGCCACTGCTGCCTCTTTACCTCCACTACCAAAGCTACTTTCTCAGTGAGAGGATCTTCCTTCAACTTGTAGCTTTTCTCAACCTCTAGGTGCTTGGAAATATTCCTCTTATCCTTGTCCTGTGTCGGTTTGTTGCTTATTGTTGTTGTTGTTGTTGCTTCTTGCAAGGTATCTTTCCATGTTGTGGTTATACTGACTGGTTCATTGAGCTTGGAGTAGTTGTAACAATACCTCCAAGGGTCCTCCTCTGCCTAATGACATGTCATGTGGATCCATGGATAGTAAACCTTCACATAGTGGTTCTTGCAAATATCGTGGGGATCATACATATTGAAGTCTTTGGTGTCGAACTTGAACTTGGCTATCTCCTTAGCTCCAACATCTGCATCTTTCAAGCTCTTAATCTCATACAATATGATCCACAAAGGAAGGGCATGCCATGGTGCCTTCTTCTTCCTGTGCAGTCCTGCTAATAACCCTATGGAGAGGTGATATGCGACCTTTTGCATGACCAACTTGTCTGAGGCATTCCTTGGTAGAACATGCGGAGGCTTCTCTCCACCAAACATCTCGATGAAGGTACCACCGGTGAGGCATACTAATGTACGATGTTAATTATTTCCTCCATCGCTTCTTGGGACATGCAAGGTGTATCCTTCTCAAAGATCAACTTGTACACCAGGATGATGAAATGGCTATCTAGCCTCACCATAACTCCTCGGTAGCTACATTCGGAAAGAAACTTGTAATAAATGTTAATGGAATTCTCTTTTTTGTCCATGCCCAATCCATGCCAGGAAACTAATGGTGGTCGTAGATTACATCAAGTAAACACGCAGACATGTATAATTTGGCGTGCTCATCCTTGGGTGGATTCCAGGCGTTAGTCACATGGATTTTCAACTGAAGAGCCAATAGATCTGAGCAGTTGAATGGCCTTCCATCATTCACCAACCGGTCCAACACAACCACCCAATTTTCTGGAAAGGTCTTCATGCTCTCTTGACCGTATAATCGGCATGAAAATATGATCAAGAACTGGTAGACCTTTCTGCGTGCCTTTGTCTTGTAAACATGATTGGGTATCACTTTGAATTTCGACAACTCTCTCACCCAGTGCTTTATAATATCTTTGGTGTTCACAAAGTTATGTGTGGAATTGAAAAGTGAATCCATGTGGTTAAATGGCTGAGGTAAATGATACATCTATTGATAGTTCTCTGCCATGAAGTTGGCAAGTTGTATCTCACTGGCACTACTCAATGTCATAGTCTCAGGATCTATGTGTGAGACAATCCGTTGGATGATGCCCGCACATGGGACGGCGGGGTACCTGCATGCAACCATATGTAAGCCTGACCAATTGACATTGATATAAAAATTTCGATCCTCTAGATCTTCCTTGAAGTCCCTTTCGAATATATCCTTGATTTCCTGCCATGTTAACTTCATGCCCTTCTCAATGATCGGCTAAGTGTCTGCATAAACTGGAAAATTCACTGACACTTGCTCAACTACTTCCCCAGTGCTACTCTCAATAATATCCTTTGATGAAACTCTCTTGAAAGCCATGTTACTTGTAACTTCTTGAGAGTTTCTCAAAAACTGATGTACCTAGAAACGGAGAGGACACTCAAGTCATGAAAATTTTAGCTTGAAGTAAAAGCACTTCAAGAATAGACCAAACAACAAACCAGGAAATTGTTGGGAAGGATTGCACAATCCTCACCCTCAGAGGTGAATGATTGCCAGCTGGTTCTACGCATTGTGCAGTCCCAACTATCAGTGGGAGCGCTTACTAATTGGAATTGTGCAATGCATAGTTCAGTCAATATTAGGCCATATGAGACTGCGCATTGTGCAATCCTAGTGGCCAAGGCTCAGGACTGGCTCCTAGAACTGCACAATGCGCAGTTGGACCTAGGCCTTGGCAGCCTCTGCACAATTTCTGGAGCCAAGGCAGAGCCTTGAGATCTAGAAATGCATAGTGCATGTCGGGAAGGAGCAAGGTCCGGGCCAAGGAAGCCCAGATCTGCCTAATGGGAGCCTGAAAATGAGCAAATCTGATTGGGGAAATGATGATGGGTGCAGATATGAGTGAGTGATGATGTATGAAAATAAAATGAGTGTGGGAATCAATCAAACTGAAGAATGATCAAGCATGTGGAGAGAGTTGCTGCAACAATGACTGTTAGTGCAAAAATGGGTAATGCACACGACACTTGGGAAAGGCAATGAAAAAATTAAAAAAACACTTCTACAAGATAAAACAAATCAAAGTGCTAGTGTTCACTCAATAAAATGGGTAAAGTAGCACTCTCACGAGCCAAGCAAACAAAAGCGACAACAAAAGACTAGAAAAGCAAACCTTACCTAGAAAAGTTGTGACGACTGTGCCGAAGGTTCCTTGGCCTCCTTGGGAATGCCAAAGCTCTAAGATCAAATGTGAAAATGAGCTTTAGCAGCATCCATTAATTAGATTTGGTTTATTTAGGGTCTTTGATGTGAAGGTCAAAAATATAGGAAAATGTGACACTTGGCGGCAGTTTCCAAAATAACTCAAGTGCCACCTCTAGACTGCTAAAAATACATCCCTATTTGCTAGGGATGCCTTTTCACTCTTTTAATTTTTTTCTTTTTTTTCTTTTCAAGAAAAAATTTCCATGCATTGCTCAAAGAGATTGCACAGTCCCCGGGAGAATTGGGGAACACACTGGCTCATGCATCAAACAACTGCTGAGGGAAAGCTTCTGTGCAATTTCTGGGTTGAGTGGCCATGGCTGCCTCCCATGATTTGTGTAGTTTCCCAGGTAAAGGTTGGCTATTAGTTAATTCTACACAATTATGGATCTGAAATCTCACTGTTTGCTTGGACTACGCAATTTCTGATTTGAAGGTTGGCTTCCCTCAAGGATTTCATAATTCACTAAGGCAGGCCTAGAACCAAGTTGAAACCAAGTCAAGAGATCATCTTATGGATTAGACAGTAAAGCATGTGAGAAACACAATCCATAAAGAAAATATAAATCTCAATTAAAGCACAAGTACCTAGGTTACATGCGAGATAGGCTCCTAAGATTTAGGAGGGAGGCTCCAAAACGAAGCATAGACAAAATTTTGGAGGTTGGTTGTAGCCGCTATAACAATTCCCTACTATCCTTAAGAGTTTTAACTAGAGTGTAGGCCTACTTCTCTATGATATTATACTTAATCTCTTCATGTTGAAGGGCCTTACTAAAGAATTCCATTGGCTTATTGTATCCATGTTCATTCTTTTGTAGCAGGACAACATCGATGGTATGCTCTGAGGCAAAAGGGAAAATTATAAAATCTTTTGTATAGTATGGACTAATGAGAACAGGGGCCTCCATAATGGTAGTCTTAATTCTTTCAAAGGAATAATTTGACTCTTCATCCCACTTAATATCACTACCCTTTTTTAGCATCTGAGTGATATTCCTTACTATTTCCACAAAATTGGGGATAAATCTTCTCAAGAAATTGATTTTTCGCAAGAATTCCTGAACTTTTTTCTTCGTACGAGGTAGGGAAATGCTTTGGATTTCTTACACCCTTTCCGAGTCGATCCTGACACCATGTTGTGACACTATATGTCCCAATAGTTTCCCTTAAATCGTAGCAAAGAAAGATTTCTTGGGGTTCAAAGAAAAACCAAACCTACAACACTTTTGGAAAATCACTTCTAGATGCTTGAGATGTTGATCATCGCTTGAGGAGAACGTGGTCATGTCATCCAAATAGATAACTATGAACCGATCCTTCTCGTTGGCAAAAGAAATATCCATTTCCCTTTGGCAGGTTGCTCCAACGTTCATCAATCATAATGGAATTTTTTGATACATGAACATACCCCAGGGGGTGGTGAAGACATTTTTATACATATCGTCTTTGTGGACAGGTATCTAGTTATAACCAAAAAACCCATCCATCATAGATATATGGGTAGCGCTGAATACTCATTGGAGTATATCATCCATCTTGAGGACAGGATAATTGTCCTTAAGTGAGTCTCGGTTGAGGTTGTTAAAATCTATACATAGTTGAATATCACCATTTTTATTTCTAAAGGTGATTATATTGGCTACCTAGGTAAAATACCGTAATGGAACAATTATCTTTGTGTCTAAAAGATTCTTAAGTTCCTTTTTAATGGGAGAGAGTAATAGAGGATTAATGTGACAGAGATTTTTCCTAAAAGGCTTAACCCCTTCCTTTAGAGGGATTCAATGTTATATTATGCTTTGTTCGTAGGCTTTAAGATAATCATAAGGCCAAACAAAGATGTCAATATATTTTGAAAGAAGATGAATGTATTGATCTTTAAGATGAGGCGAAAGTAGTTTGATAAGTTAACTAATTTAGCCTCAATGGTGGGGGAAATATTCACAACTTCTATCTCCATATTTGGAGGCTTAAGGGATGGTTTGGCAACAACATCATTGTGGTCGAAAATATTCTCCAAAGGAATCAACTCTCTGGGGATGTAATTATTTTTCAACTGAATGACATCATGCTTACCAAATTTAGTTTTTAAAGGAGTATTACTGGCATTGGCCTGGTTAATGTCTTCATCTTCATCTAGATAATGATTTGAAAATTATGCAACCAGTTAGAGGGAGGAATGAAAGTAGCTTCCATAAAACAAGATCATCTGCTAGTTGGTTATGTTCTCTAGGGAATGTGGTAAAGTTGATGGCAGAAAACAAATTATCTACTAGGTCCTAGACTTGGTTTCTGTAGGCACACAAATGAGGGTGCTTGGTTTGGAATTTGTTCATCACTTACTTGATTACCAATTCGGAGTCGCCATACATCGATAAATTATGAATATTAATCTCGTGTGTCATCTCTAACCCAAGAACTAGGGCTTCATATTCGGCTATGTTATTAGTGGTTTCGAAGTTCAATTTGAAAGAAAAGTAGGTATTTCATAGAGAGGGGGGCATCAAAACGACACTGACACTAGACCACGTTTTGGAAGAAGCTCCATTGAAATACATGTTCTAAATCACGTTAGGGTCCAGGCGAAAAGAGACTGAAGAATCTTTCTCGAACATAAGAACCTTCTCTTCCTCTGAGACAACAAACACAAATTTTCCCATATTGTCTTAAAAGTATATACTTGGGATTTCTCAGGGTGTTGTTCCAAACTAATGGCATAATTCAACCTATATTCCCTATATAAGCGGTGAGTACCTCCTCCAAACACAGGGGTGGTGGCATAAGAGAGATCTAGTTGCAGTGACCCACTGAGATTTTCACCCCATCTCCTAGACAAGAGCATCTCGTAATCAGGAGAGACATCATCCATGACTACATCCATAACAATGATCTTGACTAGAACCTAGGCCAAAACTACCACTAGATATTTAATTAAGCCCAAACACTTTACTCTACAAAAATCAAAGGAATATAGATCATGATATTCTCGATTTATATTTAGTGTGAGTTTATTTATGATTACCTTAGGCATAAGGTTGTGGGAGGCACTTGAGTCTAACATGTAGTTGTGAAGGTTCTAGTTATGGATTTTAAACTAATATAAAAAGGAGGGACCAAATTACCATTTTTATTATTCACGGGGCTGAGAGAGATCTTAGGGGAGTAGTCCTGGACATTAATAATGTCTATCAATCCCATTTCTTGAGGTGGCTGGTGAGATTTTTTAAAGGAGTCAATTTCTTGTTTATAATTAGGAATATTTATGACTTTGGTTAACGACATACTAATCCTGAGCCTGTTTAATTCATTTTGCAAGTTGAATTTCTTAAAGAGAGGGGTATTTACCTAAACAAGCACAAGCACAAGATTTAGAGAGTTGTAGTGATAAGGTTCCCTTCACAAGCACATGCTTTAGCTTGGCGTTGTGAAGGAAAATCCCCTATGCGGATAGGGGCAATCCCTCTAGCCCAATGAGTGGGTCTAGCAACAAAACAAACAATCTAATACACACTTTCCTAGCTTATGCTTGACAAATGTAAGAAGGAGGAACCTACCTTGTTCTGATGCTAAATGCTTGATCCTTAGAGATGGATTTGAAGCTTTCGCTCTAGACCTCGCTCCAAAGTTGTTCTTCACGTCTCAAAACCTTCAAGGAAGATCAAAGTACCATGCAAGATACAAGAGTATATATAATATACATCAAGCATAAGCTTCTTAACAGATCAAGGATCATTAAACTAATAGCATAAATATTTACACAATTATGGAAAGTGAAGATAATATCTATATATTAAGAAACTAAAAGGGAAGCATAAAAGCTATGCCTTGATGTTGGAGCCTTCCTTTGCCTGGACGTCCAAGTCCAAGAAAAGACTCTTCAAGCACTTATTCTCCAAGCTAGAATGGGTAGCATGTAAGCATAGTCTCAGCATAGGGATGCAACAATCAATGACCCCCCATTTGGGAATGGAAGGGGGTGAATTTATAGGAAGGGAGAGGGATTTATGGATCCGCAAAAGAGGGAGGAAGGTCCACATCTCAAGGGCAAAGCCCATGATGATAAGATCAAGATGCCCAAATGAGAGAGCTCGACCATATCAACAACAACCAATATTCAGCTCAATGTTCCCGAAGGTTCTAATGAGCGAAGATTCTCCTCTAGTTTGGAAAAGCCTACCAAAAGGAGTTCAGATTGAGTTTCCTATGAAAACCCGCACTAGCAGCGTGAGTGTATAACTGAGCAACCTGACATTAGTATGGGTAGGTAGTGGAGCAAAACACGTTGATACCTGAAACTAGGTTTTTAGGCAACCTTCTCCAAAATGATTTCAGGGCAGCTTTTCTTTGATTCTTCAGGGAGGTTTTGGTTTGTATATCATGATGGATATGTTGCATAGTAGCCAATGTTTTGGCACTGCGGGATATGTCATGGGAAGTGAACAGGAGATATGACAAAATATTGTGTAACAGAAGCCCCCTAAAGCATGAAGGCATGACGGGGAGTGATGGATGAGATGATTTACAAGACAGTGCAAGGAAAAGAACAACATCGTCAGGAGACCTGCAAATCAATCATATACATATACATATCTGAAAACTCTGATGATCATGACTAATGATACAGGAATAAGCATCTAACAATACATGAATCTGCGATATGGACGCAACCATCCATATAAAAGGGATCATGTGCAAAGATCCTCGGTATGGTCACAACCATCCGAAAGGATCATGAATATGGACTCACAGTATGGTCACAACCATTCATCCAAAGGAAACACGTATACAATCATGAATAACTCATAAATCCATGCAACCTGGATCCTATCAAACAACATCTAGGGTATTGCGCTCCATCTCAAACCAATCAATGTATATTGAATAGATGTGTCGAAGTTGACCACGATAGAAAACCACCTAATTACCGGTCAATGATGTAAACCATTAACAGGCACGAGATAAACCACCAATAATGACAATGTCTCTCAAGGTACAATCAACACAATCCACAAATGTGAATAATGGAACTAAAGTCGAACACCCGTGAAATCATCCAATTGAAGGTCAATGATGTAAATATGTCGTCGAACACGAAGAACTTCCGTTGAGGCATGAAATGTCTAAGGTATTGGAAGGGAGTTTCTAGATCATCTTCCCAAATAATGAGATGAATTCGACATGAAATGATTCATCGAGGGAGGGCCATAATTTATCCCACATCATCAACATGAAACAAAAAGGATGTAGTAGAGTAAATAAGTGTGATCCAGTACTATGGCAAAAAGCTAGACAACATATAAGTGATAAAGAACTGCATATAGGACTTATCTTTAACATATCGACAACAAGACTCCGTAGTTTTCCAGCATTTTACTCAACATAGGATCAGAGGTCATGATGACAAATTGGTATAATCAGATGAGAAGAAAATTGGATTTCCCAAACCCAGGAAGGCAAGTGACGAAGTGAGGATATCCCAAACCTAACACGAGTAACAGATGAGTGTCATGTTCAAGAGCGACACGTTGTCTTTACAGGATACAAGAGATGAACACTTTCACTTTTTACCCTACCATTTCTGGAAATTACCCCATATATTTTTTATCGCAATATTAAAGGGGATAGCATATGATTTCCATATAAGTTCATCCTTTGAATGATCCATCCTAGTAAGTTTTATGATTCCTAGGAAGGATAAAATCACTCTCCTCATGGTGAAAATTCCTACATCGTTTAAGTTTTATGTGTCTAACGGAGGTGAAACTCAGAATATTTTTCATGTTTAGAGAGTTTGAAAAAGAAGCAAAAAAAGAAATCTCCAAAGGTCCCTTTTCGTAAATTGTCTCTTGAACCCGTAAAGGTAGTAAACAATATTCAAGAGAACCTCTTAGCCATGTTCGACTAAGGTATTCATTTTTCATACAATAGTCTATCTTAGTCCGAAAAAGGGTTAAACTTATACTAAGTAGATGTCATTTCATTTACTTTAACGAGTTCGAAAAGACAAGTACTCAACAATATTTTCATATTTTTGGAGTCTAAAAAGAGTTGAAAGAGGACTCCACCTGGAGGAACGAGTGGTATAAAAGGATAGGAACTTGTTCAGGTCATGATGGAATTTCTCAAAACATGTAAAGGTCAAGAGACTGGCTAATAAGACCACACATCACAGATGTTCTTCAGGCAAGGGTAAAACAACCAAGTGAAAGCGTATGATCGGCCAAAGAGATGGTGATGATGGAATGAAAAAACCAAGGCTCATCCAGCAAAATAGGCTCATAAAGATGGAAATCATGAGTGGTAAAGTGGGAATGGTTTCATTTTTACACAAGCTTGAAACATGAGAAATTATGCTTGAGTATACTTGAAGATGGTTTCATTTTTTCACAAGCTTAAAATGGAAACAAACTATGCTTGGGTTTGGTTTCATTTTTACAAAATCATGAAACAAAGATGAACTATGCTTGAGATGAGTTTGCATGCCCCCAGCAGAATAACTCAATTTGGTTTCATTTTTACAAAATCTTGGAACAAAGATGAACTATGCTTGAGATGAGTTTGCATGCCCCCGGCATAATAACTCAATTCGAGGTACATGCCCCCCAAGCTTCATTTCATTCACCTAAGTAGAATATCAGTTACTAACATGTGGATGGAAAGAAGGTTCACTTACGAGATCAAGTGAAAGAATCAACTGGTATTTTACGAGATCTAATCAAAGACTTGAATTGGAAGGGATTTGTTTCATTTTTTAACGAGCTTGACACAGGAGAATAACCATGCTCATGACACCTTGTTTCATTTTTTACTGAGTTTGACACAAGTAAAGGAACCATGCTCAATACCTATTTCATTTTAAAAGAGGTTAACATAGTAAAAGAACTATCCTCATAACACCTATTTCATTTTTTAATGAGGTTGACATAGTAAAAGAACTATCCTCATGACCTTGATTATGGACTATAAGAGACCATGGCTTCCATGAGGTTGTCATCATATGGGAGAACAACACTCTGGAAGGGATACATGTCTAGGGATCCAAATGAAAATTCGGGCTCCAATGCCCCCAATACATGATGTACTACATCACCTACTAGATCATCAGTAGATGTGGGCATGGAATAGGTGGCCACATAATTAATCTATGACGGGGGTGATACTACTTGCATATAAGAACCATTTAGGGATAATGGTTGATTGGGATTTGATTCAGGACCAATGAATGTAAGTTGATCAATGATCACAATTCTTCCTTCATGCGAGAAACACATCACATGAAAGAGATAAGAGACAAGAGCTCCCATGACATAAACATAGTCTTGGCCAAGGAGTAGATTAAAATATAAAGGGCCTTGGACAACCATCACATCTATATAGACAGACTTTCCTCCCAAAGTAATAGGAAACTTAGGAAGGATCCCTAATGGTTGACTGGTTCCTCTATTAAAAGCTAACAGATTCTATGTGACGGTGACAAGCTGAGGAGAACCTAAATCTTTCCAAGTAGTGGAAGACAAAATACTAACATATGTGCCCTCATCTATAACTATGTTAAGTACACCCATATTATAAGCCTGTACTATAATTTGGAAAGGCACATAAGACGGAAGGTGACATCCTGCCAGTCGACTCCAATCAAAAGAAGTGACTAAACTACTCAGAGGGGGTGTCATAGGAATGTGAGAGCTTCCCTCTTGCACTATGGGAATAAGAGAACTAATCTCAAGCACCTCAAAAATGGGAGCATTTCCCTCCAGATCATTCAAAATTGAAGAAACCAGATGAACCTTAAAAGTACGAGTTTTACTCTCTACTGGAAAGGCATGGTTAGCTGAAGGTGGAGCCAATTCTACCATTTTCTCAACCAATGGTTGGTTGAGAATGGACTCATGAGACTCACTCTCAGAGAGAGTGGGGTTGACCAAATATGGGTTTTGATCAATCACTTGATCAACTAGCAAAGGATTAGGGGAAACTTCAGATAACCAATCGGATGACAAGGCTAGGAAGTTGTAAGGTTTTCAAACTCTTTGGAAGCCTCATCTAGAAGAGGAAAACGGTGAATGGGGTGATTACCTACACACAACTTAGAGGGAAATCTAACTTGTCCCTTTTTCCCATGAGCTTTATTGTTACTAGTTGAAGGTTTATCACCAGCATGATCACCAGAGGCTAATGATAAAGGTTGATGTGAACTTGTGGACCACACTTCTAAGACCTTGGGAATATCAAGACAATTCCAAAAAAGGTGGTCACTCTTACATAACATGCAAGGGAATTTTACTTTCTACGGCTGGTTGGAAGATTTGTCTACATCAGTTGCATCCATAGCAATGGCTACTTTGTTTCCCCTTACTTGTTTCACTTCTTCTTATTCTTAGCTTTCTAGTTACTAGAATCCAAACTTTCATCAGGTGAAGAGGAAGAATGGGGTGAAGAAATAGGTGAATAAGGTGAGGATTCAACTTTAGGATCAATGCAAGGTTGATTTTGTTCAGGTGGAGGAGAAATTGGTTGAAAAGTGGTTTCGACACTCGAAATCATTGAGGTTGAAAATAACCAAACTGGCAGACCAATAGTCAATCCAGGAAGGAACAACGTTTCCATATAGGGAGCAATTGTATTTTCCAAAAGAAGGAAAAGAAATAGGATTCCCATCAGAGGGGTTTCCTTGATTAGTAGACTCAGGAAATGTTTGCCATCAATATCAACCTAAGGTCTACTGAGTATTTCCACAAGAAGGATGTTGTTCCACTGTCAATTGATTGATTTTAGAAATTAACAAAACAAAATCAAAAAAGGGGTAAGCTATGGAAGATGGTTTACCAAGTACCTGTGAATCGCTATATACACCTTAGCTGAAACCAAGGACTTAACGTACGGTAGTCAATCTCCCTGAATGTTGTGTTCGGTGTATAACGTCTACAAGGCGGATGACTCAATTACCTATGGCTAAAGGATATCAACCTAGTGGGGTCTCCTAATATATATGCGATGATACGGGGAGCACAAGTCTGTGTTAGCATTGTCTAATGCATAACCATTTGGTGACAGAATTCACATATACTTCCATAATGGAGTGCCTTCGATATACCCAAGAGTACTAGAGAAATTCTTATATACTTATGTACTGAAACGGGATTTCACCCCCAGGATATAATGCAGGAAGTTAACGACAACTGCTAGGATTATAAACACTGGGACACGTCTCTAGCCTAGACCTCTAAATGTTTGCGTTAATTTCCAAATGCTCCTTAGGTTAGTTCACTAAATTTTAAGTTTATCTTCAATTAAGTCTCAGTTTTAAGGCTCAAAATGATGTCACCTGAACACCTAAGATGCAGCTATATGAGAAAAACATGCTTTTCCAATTTGATGAAAGATAGACTAATCAAGGGAAGATATTTCAATCAATAATGCATGAAGCAAAATTCCTTTCACTAGCTTTCACCTTCGCCTTCCAAATGTAATGCCAAAAGTAAAAATGATTTTCACTTTTCACTATCCTAAATGCAACTTTTTCATAAGCAAAACAATTTTACTTTACTAAGATGCACTTATATGAATTATGCTTTTATTTTCATTTTGAATGATTTGATGCACCTAATACAGTCTTTAGCTTTCAATCACCAAAAAACGTGATCTATTTTCAATGATGAATCTCAAAAAATAACTTTTCAATGCAACTAATCTAATTCATTTTCACGAAAAGTAAATTTTGAAAGACAAGCTAAAACAAATGCAAAATGATGTTTTCAATGATTTCCACAGAAAACAACACCCAATCAATCAAAAAACCAACATCTCAATGACACCAACAAGTAGCAAGCGATGACCAATTGACTAGAAACCCTAGAACTTAATTAGATTACACTCAAGCACTTGAAATTTCAAGGAAGTATTTGCTAATAAAACAAGGTAATCAATCAAAACATCGGAAAAAACTAGTCATACAAGACAAAGCAAGATCTCAGGGGTTCAGACACACTAGTGTTTGATAGAGAAACCCTATATTTTTGCCAATCTCAAGGATCAGTATAGTTGTTAAGGCCAAACAGGCACTGAATAGGGGATAAGTGTGAATGCTTTAAGAAAAAGCACACTGGCAACACAATTGTGAGATCAAAAAATGTGATGGTCAAGGAAAAAAGAAAAAATAAAAGTAATTTCACAAACTCTTCCAAACTGAGCACTATAAGACAATAACAAGTGATTGTGCAGACCTATATCAACCCAAACTATCTGAGAACACGGTGGTTAGTCAAACTGATCAAGAGATCAGTTGAGAAAGGAGGATGAATAGGCTATAGCTTCCCCAGAGGAGTTTCCATTTTGTTGTGAAGGAAAATCCCCTCTGCGGAAAGAGGTGATCCCTCTAGCCCAATGAGTGGGTCTAGAAACAAACCAAACGATCTAATACACACTTTCCTAGCTTATGCTTGACAAATGTAAGAAGAAGGAGGAACCTACCTTGTTCTGATGCTAAACGCTTGATCCTTAGAGATGGCATTAAATATTTCTCTCCAAGCCTCGCTCCTAAGTTGTCTACACGTCTAGAAACTTGCAAGGAAGATCAAAGCACTATGCAAGATACAAGATTATATATAGCATACGTCAAGCATAAACTACTTAACAGATCAAGAAACATTAAGTTAATAGCATAAATATTTACATAATTATGGAAAGTGAACATCAGATTTATATACTAAGAAACTAAAAGGGAAGCATAGAACCTATGCCTTGATGTTTGAGCCTTCCTTTGGGTGGATGTCCAATTACAAGCAAAGACTCTTTAAGTACTCCTTCTCCAAGCTAGAATGGGTAGCATGTAAGCATAATCTCAGCATAGGGATGCAACAATCAATGACCCACCATTTGGGAATGGAAGAGGGTGAATTTATAGGAAGGGAGAGGGAATTAAGGATCCACAAAAGAGGGAGGAAGGTCCACATATCAAGGGTAAATACCATGATGATAAGATCAAGAGGCCATAATGAGAGACCTTGACCATATCAACAAAAACCAATATCCATCTCGTTGTTCCCGAAGTTTCTAGTGAGTGAAGCTTCTCCTCCAATTTTGGAAAGCCTGCCAAAAGGAGTTTAGTGCAATTTTTTCGATGAAAACCCACGCTAGCATCACAAGTGTATAACAGAGCAACTTGCCATCAACATGGGCAGGCAATGGAGAAAAATGTGTTGATGCCAAAACCTAGGTTTTTAGGCAACCTTCTCCAGAATGATTTCAGGGCAGCTTCCCTTTGATTCTTTACGGAGGTTTTGGTATGTATATTATGATGGATATGTTGCATAGTGGTCAATGTTTTGGCACTCCAAGATATGGCACTAGAAGTGAACAGAAGATATGAGAAAGTATTGTGTAACACGGGCATCGACTAATGTGGCAGGTTCCCTTTCTCGCAAGGCATATGATAAGTCATCATTGAGCGTTGTAGAGTATGAAACTACGAAAATAGTATTGGAAGGCTGAAAAACGGCATGCAAGTGGTTATAACATTTGGTGAATCTTTTATTGAAATCATAGGCAGACTCATCAGGTTTTGGTTTAAGGGCAGATAATTTTGTAAGCCATAGTTGGTTACTTTTCTTAACACCATATTGTTGTGAGAAAAGCTCAATTAGCCTATCCATGGTATTAATATTATTTAGGGCAAGGGTTCTAAACCATTTCTGAGACTCGCCCTCCAAGCTTTGCACAAACAATATCATGCAAATATCATTGTACTCAACGCCTAGGTTCTCGCAATAGTCTTGGAATTTGACTACATGTTCTTCAGTGGTTCGGTCTCCCTAGTTGTCAAACCTTGGAAAATGTTTGTCATAATTTGGTGGGAAATCATGTAAATCCCCTTATAAGTTAAGGGGGAAATAACAGGCGTTCACCCAAGCATTCATGGGTGGAGGAGTTAGTGGAGAAGGAGGGGAAGGAGGTAAAGAGTGGTATGGGAAGGGAAGTAGGTTGTTTAGTGGTGTAGATGGAAGAGGGCAAGATGTCCTGGTAGACTTAGAAGATGATGATGAAGCTATGGCTCGTGAATTTGAGCGGAGAGAAGCGGATTTTTCTGATATCCTGGGATTATGAGACAAGGGGTGACTCTTCTAGAACTCATCAAGGCATTTCCTTATATTTTCTATGGTGACTAAAAATTTAGGGTCCTTTAGAGGAGAGTGACTGACCTCAGACATGGATCTCGTCAACCTCCGGGGAGTATCCAGATTGGAAGGAAATCAGAATGAAAAAAATACCAAACTATTTAATTATACAAACTTACAGGTTTATTTTTAATTAACTCCATATGAGAGCCATAAGGGGAGTTTAATATAGTACCTGGGCAGTGACAGGCGTGCACTTTCTTTGCAACCTAAGACCCTCAGTGGTTGCCATCATCCAAGGGCATTTGGGTTTGGTTGGGCTTGCTCATCTTCTTTCACTAATACTTCCCAATTCTGACGGAGTTCTTGGTGTGTTCGGGAAACATCCAAGGAGAGTTCATATATGCCATTTAATATACTGTGTAGATCAGCCAAACCAAAAATAATATGTGGTTGAAAAAGGTTAGGATTAGTCATCCACTGATTTAAACAAGTTGCCTCCCCGGAAATGACGCCAAAAGAATGTTAGTGATCAAATCGTCCCCACATATGAATGACTTGAATATGCATTCATTGACGACGAAGACGTACTCCCACTCTAGGTGCTATGGCTGACCTCCAATGCACCACAGGGGGTAACCCTGATAATTAATTATATGATTTTCAATAAGAAAATAAAACAAGCTCAGATACAGATAATTGTTCGTTGTAGTAAATCATGGCATTAATAGAAGTGAGTGGTAAAACTTAAATTCAATAAAAATATCAGAAAATGTGACCCTAATGATACGAAGAAGATAACATACAAATGTGGGAGAAGGTAACCAAAGAGTTGAAAAAGAAAGGAAAATAAAAAATAAAACACAAAGTTAAAAGATACCAATCATTTTTAGTATTAGATAAAGATGTATGAAACAAGTACAAATTTCTTAGCGTTCTCCTTTAAACCTTTGCAGATGAGTGCATTCAATAATAAATATTGAAACTAGAATCTACAAAGACATAGCAAAACTTTCTGATTTCTGAAATGCAAGTGCTATTAAACAAAACAAATTATAACATAACACTTTCGCAATTTCTAATGTAGAACGTCAATTATTCCTAAGTTGAAGACACAATTTCAACTGACAATAATCAAGCATGGGTCATTTAGTCCTATGTTTAATTAATATATATATATATATATATATATATATATATATATATATATATATATATATATATATATATATATATATATATATATATATATATATATATATATTATATTGGAA
The DNA here is from genome assembly GCA_000404065.3 of Pinus taeda. Classification (NCBI taxonomy): domain Eukaryota; kingdom Viridiplantae; phylum Streptophyta; class Pinopsida; order Pinales; family Pinaceae; genus Pinus; species Pinus taeda. Next base: position 32,842 of record APFE031155650.1, on the reverse strand, counting down.
CATCAAAACCAAATCTATTGTCTCATAAAGAAGGGAAAGCCTCTGATTTAGTTTCTGCAATTGGAAATCAAAATATAAACGACAAACAAACAAACAAGGCTTCTTCAAAACATAAGGATCGATTTCGGAGATGTAAAAGTAAATTGTATAGCATGTGCATGCAGGTCAACAAAAATTAGAAAATTCACACTTCTGTCAACAACCCCCCCATGGTGGGAAACAGGATTTTAAGTAATAGTTATAGAGTATCTGTCTTAGTAACTATCTAGAACTTAACCAATTCAACTTCAAATTAAAATAAGATAATTTTAAAATGAAATAACTATTTGTTGTGGCACCTTTGCAATTTAGAGTAGTTGACTTTCTTCATTGAGTCTATGGGGGAGAATGAGTGGGTTCCACGCATCCTGACAGCTGCTGCTTGCATGGTGATCAAAGGGATTTCACCCCAATCCGTCGGTTTCTCTGTCATGGACTGCATTGGTTGTACTGGATAAATGGCTTGTGACATGGAGGATACCTTCTCTATCACAAGATTTCGTTTAAAATGATTCCTCAATTGAGCCAATTTGTCCCAATCTGGGGTAGACAACAAGGGAACATTCTTATATTTGGTGATTACCACCACCAGCCAAGATCTGATTTGATACCAAGCAATAGGAATATTCTGTATAATCTTATTGATCCCAACCAGAATGGTAAAATCCCTGCAGAGACCGTTTACAACTCTCAATGAAGAGACCCCTTCCTCGCCCTACATAGATAGACATCCCAGATCTTATTCTATAATCTTTAGCTGACCATAGAAGTTTTCTAAGGATACCACCCAATTATTGTTTCCCCATAATGAAGGCATGCCAAACCTCCAGAGATAATTCCAGTCAGTCCTGAAATCATTTATCTCTTTAACGGCCTTCTCGAATCCATCCTACATTATTTGCATAGCAGCCTGTTTCTCCTTTAACATGTAGAGGGAGAAAATACATTGGTCTCTCGGAGGTAGATCTAGTCCTCCCAAAGTGTCATCTTCTAATGTATTGATGAGGTCAATTACGAAATTTATATCTTTCAGTATCTCATCAAGGGTTGCGTTTGTGCTCTTTTCTTCCAAATTCACGCTTTTATAATACTCTTTTCGCAATTTGAGAGGATCTCTACATAAGCTATGGTTGTGGAGATCTTCTACCATATCTCTCCCTTTTCTTGCACTAGTACTTGCCTCCTGGTACAGTGACTCGACACACTTCCCGTAAATACTAAACTTCGTCATGCTTATCCTTCAAGGTGGCTTGAATCTGCTCGATCTCTTTATTCTTTTGACCTGCTAAGTTCTCTACTCTATGTTCATCTCTTGCTTTCCCTTCGTCAACCAATTGTAGTTCTTTCTCTAGTTGGGTTATTTTGATGTGTAATAGCTTAGAATATTTAGTTTCAGATTCTTGGGCATAATTAATAGCTTGATCGATCGAAGCTTTGTATTCTGCCAAAAGTTTTAGATGGCATTCCTCCTCTTTGCGAGATTCCGCTTTCAATAACCCTATCTGTTTGAAACGGTTACATCGTTCTTCTTCTTTAAGTCGTAAAGCTACTTCCATTTCTTGGAGGCGAGCTTCAATTTCTTCCTTCCTTTTGAAACCCTGGATTGGGAACTGAGGATCATGATCAAGGATTTTAGGGATTACCTAAAGGCCTTTGATTTCCTTTTCTTTCTCCTCCATCAATTTCTTAATAGGCCTAGTATCTTTGGGTTGGCTAGATTGTCGAATGCATATATCCTCTAACTCCTTTATCTGATCAGTCTTTGTCTTCAAAGCCATGCATGCCACATGTAATTCCTTAGACACTTTCTCGAACATTGCTTGCATCTTCATGTTCCTAGCAGTGGAATCAAGTAATCTTCGGGCCACAATATCACCTATCTATCGATGCAGGTTGATGACATCCATATATGACACTCTTCCCAAGTTAATGGCCAATGAAGAGGTCCTAGATCTTACCATCTATTGATTCTTCCCAGTCTCTGGCTAGGCAACCATCAGGTTTAAAATCTTCATCTCTGAAGTCAGTGGCAAAGATTTATATGTCCACCTATGGAGATCACATCCTTAAGTGTTAGGGTGTCACTGACTGGGATTGCTCTAAGAATACGGCCAACTCCGCACCAGTCGCCATTATTTTCTTATGCTCAGTAAAATTATGTTTAATGTCAAGGGCTTGCATCCCCGAATCTTTGGGTTTTATATCTTCCAAGACCTGTCGGATTTTTTTATTCAGTTGTTCAACTTCCCATTTGAACATGTCAGCATCCACATCATTTTCCTTTAGCTTTACCCTGTCGTAACACTTCGGGTGGAGTTAAAGCTTTTGATTTTATTTTGGATGCAGGGGTAGTGGGAAAAGAAACCACAAGAATTATCATCCCCTTCATGTATCTGGATTTCAAAATTACTAGCGCCAATTTGGGTGGTTTCCTCTGTCATTCATGTAGTTGTTGTTGATTATATGTTATCATTGACAAGAGTTGCAACGTTTGCCAACTTTTCCACTTCAGGTCTTTTCTCATGAACATAGGCTAATAAGCCACCTTTATTCTTTAAGCCTGGGATGATTCCCATGGGATCATAATGCCAAAGGTCGTCCTACAAAAATCCAAAAGACAACATTCCTATTTGAAGCATTTATTGCATTTTTATTTTTAGCAATCAAAGGGGAAATAGCATATGGGTAACTAAATAATGATCCTTTTTCTTGGAAACAAAGTGTGATTCATTTACTATCATCTTTTGTCTAATGACTTCATAAGAAAACAATAATGGCGACACATACTTAGGTAATTGAAAAGGTTGCTTATCAAATACATATAAATGAATTACAGTATAATCACGAAATAGAAACCAACTCTCAATACTATGTTCCTCAATCAATATTAACGTTTTGACCTGTTCTTCCGAAAGCCTGTTTATCTCAACTTCCATTAATTTAACCTTCAGAGGATGTGCAAAGCAGTCGGTGTACTATGAGTATGTGTGGGAACACATTTGGGATAGATCACATCAAACCAACGAAAAAATTCTCTCTCTTCGTTGTCAGCATCCGTAGTACTCAGGAGAATCTTAGAAGATAAAAAAAATAGGAAGTGTGATTAAAAAGGACCAAATGGAAGAGATATGAACAATGATAGCAAGAACTAAAAGGAATAGCAATATATAAATCAACTGTAAGGGCCCAGGTTAAGTATTTGGGAAAATTAATGGTTTGGCGGTCAGGCTAGAGAGTGATGAGTCGTATAGCCAAGAAGACTGACTCATCCATTTTAGTATTGTCAGCCAAACCAAATATGACAGAGAGGAGAGAGGTCGGAGTCTGGAAGAAAGGTTTTAAGGAGTTTTTAGGTATAGGAAACAACAACTTCAATGCAGGATTTGGGTTCTCGAACAGGGTCTTCAAGAATTCAAGCTTATCATTCTTTGCCCAGGTGATAAACAAGTGGTTCAGCCCTTTATTTTTTATGACGATTCCCTAGGCAGGAATACCTAGAATTTTAGCAATTATCTCCTCTTCCATCTTTAGAAAAATCCTACGACTAAACTTTAAAAAAAAAATGCTTGTTGTTAGACCTCATACTGTTTGGCTAACAACATAATTGAGTAAGGGTCAAAGTGGATAGGAGGAATAGTTGGATGCAGAACACCATATTTTAAATAAACACATATCGTCGTCAGTCACAGCAATAGAGAGGGTGAGAGTCCTCTTAAGGGTAAGGATGTCTGTGAGACACACTTTCATGTCTTGAACCCCATCCACCTCATTAATCAGAGTTTCTTTCCCCAACAACTCAGACATCATAGCTTATTGTGATTAAATTATCGACCTGACAAGAAGAAGGAAAGCTAGGATGACTTACCAAACTAAGGAGGCAAGTCCGTCAGCATGAGACCTGCTTCGCACTTTCTCCTGGGGATGGACAGGCTTCCCTAGAGGACATGCAGAAATAAGGTCGAATGAGGGAATGGCAAAAGGTTGATGGAATTAAGGTTAAATTAGTGATTACGAGGATACTTAAATGTCACAGACGGGTTCCAATTGACCATTAAGCAACTCACCAACCAAGGAGATGGGTACTCGCTCATCTTACAAATGCGCACGGTTATACCGCATGCAAGTTTCAGTGCGACCATCATAGATCTATGAAAGATCAACATCTAGGATGACATCAGGTCGGAGGGAGGGTGTAACACTCGTGTAGGTTTTGGTGTGATGTAATTTAGTGGTCGTCCAATTTATTTGATGCCAATGGTTGAGATCTATCAGGTAGGAAGTCTGTATCTAATCCTTGCACTAGCTTAGGGGTGACGATGAGGCTTAGCCATTAGATCAAGCATCGAATACCTAGCCAGGGCAAGTCTGTCGAGGGTTAAAATCATCAGTGGTTTGACAATTCATTAAAGGTGCAGCACAAGTAAGTGTGATGGACGTGTTTGCATCATCAATCTTCCTACCAGGGGATATTTGTCGCCCGTAGCTACGCACTCCATAATACCCAACCAAATTATTTTTAGTTCAAGGATATATAGCTAATTAGTTTTAATTATATCTTAAAAGCTCGGAAGAGTGAAGGATTTTTTAGCACCTAATGCCAGTCAAGTGTCTAGATGCCCCACTATCCACCAACCAGCTATCAATGCTATCTACAGATGAGTTAGAAAGAGTAGAAATGAGAAAATATTTATATTGATTATTAGCAACATTATCAGCATACCTTGTGTTCTTGGACCTCTTTTGAGGGCATTTATTCTCTTCAACATTTTCATGGGAAACATTACCACTTCCTCTTCTCCTTCTATTTTTGAATTATTGTTGTTGCCATTGTTGTTGGTATGGGGCCTTTGAGCACTTCTTCTTTCAAGACAATCTTAGGCTATGTGGCCAAATTTGTCACATCTATAGCATTGGACTTTCAACAAGTCCCTTCTAACACTGTTGAATGTTGGAGTTGGATTCTTTGGCTTCCATTTGGAAGGTCTTCCTTTCCCTTTTCCTTTCCTAGATTTTGCTGCAAAGGTTGATCGTCCTCCTTCTTCTTGTCTTTGAATTCCTCCCCTGGAAATGAGCCTATATTCTTCTTGGGTAGAAGATCCCAATAGTTCATGAAATGAAGGTAGCTCCTTCTGCTACTAATCCCTGTCATGAATGTATCCCAAGACATGGGGAGTCCACCAAGGGTCATTTGTACAAGATCTCTATCAGGCGTGATTTCTCCAATGGAAAGAAGTTGATCTCTTATTTGAGAGATTCTCATGAAGTGGCATGTTATAGATTTTTTTTTGGACATCTTGATGTCATGGAGTCGAATTTTCATGGCAATGATGTAGTTGAGATTTTTCACCTCATATATCCCAATTAACTTGTCATAAATCTCCTTTTACTTCTTTATCTTAGACATATAAGTAATGAGATGATCTCTAAGAGAATCAATGATGATCTTCTTAGCCTTGATCTCACCCTTCTTGTACTTGGATTTGACGCTGAAATTTGAATTCACAGGGGGTTTAGCTACCTTTCCCTCCAAATACTCCATCATCATTCTCTTCAAGGATAAGATCCAATCTAGCCCTCCATGTTGCAAATTTTGAGTCATCATTGAACTTCTCCTCAATATTGAAGTAGGAGGAAGTCATCTTGTCTAAGAGATTTGATCACCAATCATCAAGAGAAGTGTCCCAAGGGGTGTATTCTATGTTCTCCAATGGTTGATCTTCACCTCTGCTCTGATACCATGTTAATTTTTCTCGAGTTCTATGTTGTTATAATTACTTAACAATGTAGCATTCAATTTCATTCATCCCAAAACAGTTAAGCAATTATAGATAGAATGGTAAATAGTAAGGCACAATAAAAGATAGCCAAGCATAATGAGAAAAGAGCTTTTTGGTCAAAGACCACGAAAAAACCCCATAAGGGGGAAATCCAAATCAATTCTTCTTCTTCTTAGATATTCAATTAGTGTTCAACTGCGACACATAATCCAATTTGTGCATCAAGAATATTCCAATAAGATTCCAAAACTGACCTTCAAAATGTCCAAGTTAAAACCAGACAAAGATGAGAGAGAAATTCTACTTTTGCTTAAAATAAATTCTACAACAATAGGGGTTGAATTTCTGCTAGTAGAAAACAGTCTAACCTCAATCAATAGATCCTAAAATCTTTGGTCAAATGGTCCTACAATTTACAGTCAAAGGAAAGAGAGTTGACCTACTTTCGACCTTAGTCATTGTTCCCAAAACAAAGTTGAAAAATGTGGTCAAACAAATTCAAATGATTCCTAGAATATTTGGCCTCTCAAGACAGTCAAAGAGATCAGTCAAAGAAGAATAAATTCTCCAAGTCAATGCAGGTCAAACAGATCAGAAAAGTCAAACATAAATGTCCTCCTTCTCCTTTGCACGTGCGGGCGAATGTCTTCTTTTGTTTCAGATATAAATTGATTTGTGTGAGACATGGATGATGCCAAATGAGCTCCACTGAGGTCTTATTTATATGTGACATTGGAGGTGGCTTTTCCACTTGTGGGGTTGATTTGTCTTCCTAAGGGCCAACTTTGTCAAACTTAAAAAGATTACTTTTATCCATTATTTGCTAATGAAAAATCTTATGGAAGCTTCCAATCTTCAACATCTCATAGGATACTATAGTGCAAATATCTTCTATGTTTTCTCTCTCACTATCCCTCTCAATTATGTTGCTCACCTATGGAACAAAATGCACTAGAAATGAATGGAACCTCGTTTCCTCCTATTGGCCCAGTTATAACATTACCCGATGGCCTACTAGTGGTTAGGTTTGACTCCTTCAAATATTTACTATAGTTACAACATCGACTCTTCTAGATTTCTCTACATCATGACCACGTGGCTATCCCATTTTCCATGAGTAATGGGGCTTGATGTGGCATCTTATAGAATTACGGTGGTCAAAACAGAAAGGTCAACTTTTGAGTGGAATAAAATTTGCATATGAACTCTAACTGAGGTGATTTTTGCACCATTAGAAAGCTCTATATGTGTAGAATAGGTAAAAATGTTGTGGGGATAAATCAGAAAAAATTTAACCCAAAAAAATGATGTTTAATGACTCAAATTTCTCTTGGAAGGTTTCGGACCCAAATTTGTCAAACTAGGTCCCACTAGTAAAAATTGTCATGTGAGTTGATTCCTCCATTTTTCTACTCTAAAACCATTGAGATGGATGAAAAACATATAATAATCCAATCAAATCTCCCCATTTTTTGAGGCTTTTGGTCCCCATAAGCTTCTACTTAATGAGGTGAGAAAAAATTGCCTCCACCTTCTCTTAGGTGTACCATTTAACCTTGCCTAGAATTTTTCCTTTCAAACCAATCTACCAAAGTTCATGATGTACCTATCTTGTAGTTCTATACATTTTCTATAAAAATGTATCCTATGTAAACTCTACTTGAGTATTCGATGCCAAATACTTTACATAATGTAGGAATTGTTCCTCTTCCTGACATAGCATGGAAGGTTCATAGAGTTTTAGATTCTCTACATTCACAACTGAGCAAATGTGCATGTATGAGTGTAGAATAAGTCTATAGGTGTTATCTCCCATCTTTTCTAGAAAGATACCATATTAAACAACATTTATTTTCCTACCAAGATGCTATAACTACTTGTTCAATTGTAACCGTACTCTATCTCCCACTTTGAAGGACTTCTTTGTTCTATGTTGATCATGCCTAGCCTTATATTTTTCCTATGACTTTTGTGGTGTCTCTTGTACTTGTATATGGATTTGATGGATCTTCTCAACAATTTTTTGTCCCCTTAAGGTGTCCCTTGTAAGATCCTCCCTCACTCCTTGTTTCCCATATGCAATATCCAAAGGTGAAGGTGGAAAATATCCAAGTTTCAAATGAGAATTTACCAGTAGAAGTGTGGACTACTCTATTATAAGAGTGTTGTATATATACAATATTTTCATCCAAGTCTTTAAGTACTTCTGATTGTAGCCCTAGAAAATTTGCACCAAACTCATATTGACTACTTATGTCTACCCACCTCTCTATGGATGGAATGTTGTAGACCTCTTAAAATTCATGTCAATCTTCTCCAACAGTGTATTCCAAAATATACAAAGAAATCTTGTAATCTTCTCTAAAATGATGCTCCTTGGTATCCCAAAGTGCACCCAGACCTATCCAAATAACAAGTTTGTTGCTTCCTTCCTGCTAATGGTATTTTTATAGGGAATTAGGACACACATCTTGTTGAACCTGTCAACTACTACAAACAGGCAGTCATGTATCTTCCTGGTTGTTGGTAAAACTCCCACAAAGCCCGTGGAAATTCTTTACCAAGGATGAGGGTGTACATGTAAGGGATGATATAGACCCTATTTCTTGTTACTAGGACTGCTATCACAATAAAGCATGCATTCTCTTATGAACCTAGCTACCTCTTCTTTCATCTTGGGCCAATACACATTCCTATGCAAGTTGGCCATTGTCTTCTCTACACAAAATTTCTCTTTGACCTTGAAGGTGTTGGCCTCTCTAATCAACTGCAGTCACTCACCTTTAAGAACTCATAACTTATCCATCCTATAGAGTAACCCATCTTGGAGATGGCAGTCAACAATTTTATCACCATCATGCACATGCATATGGATTTGTAACTACTAAAACACCTCTTGGAAGTCCTCATCCTCTGAATATGCTTGTTTGTATGCATCATGGGTGAATGGCCCCATGTGCATTAAAATTCCCAAACTTGTTATCTTTGATGTGGGTGGACTTGAAAGCATGTTGACAACTTTTTCGTGTCACCCTTTTTTTACGTGATCCCTAAATGAAATGGTTGTAATTCCTAGTTTGTTGTAGCTTAATGTGGGCCTACATGTACTATAGTGGTTGGTGATCTATGTGGACTACTGTTTATTTTCCCATCAAATAGTGTTTCCACTTCTTCACAACTTACACTAGGGAAGAAAGATCCTTGTTGTAGGTAGGGTAGTTAAGAATTGCCTCAAAAAATACATCAAAATGGTAGCTTTCATGCCTTCCTCCCTACATCAAGACTTCTCCCATAGAAAACCCACTCGCATTTATCTCCACTTCAAAGAGTGGTTGCATGCCTAGTAATGTCAGAACTGGTGCTTGTTTATTGTTTTTATTTATCTTCTCAAAGGCCCTTTGTTGACCTTTTAACCACTGGAAACTCTTGCCACTTGATGTTATGGCAATGAGCGGTATTGCTACTATTCAAAAATGAGGCTATGAATTTACTAAGGTACTATGCTACCCTAACGAAACTCCTGACTTCAGAAACATTAGTAGGCACCAACCATTTCATGGTGGCCTCCATCTTGGCAGGATCTATCTTCAACACTCCTCCACCTATCACATACCCCAGATACACCAAAGACTGTTGCCAAACTCACACTTCTTATAACAACTTGTGCTCCTTTAATATCTCTAACACGTGCGTCAACTGTGAGATGTGCTCCTACCATGTAGCATTTATATCAATATATCATCAAAATAGATGATAACAAATGAATCTATAAAAAGGTGAAATATATCATTCATTAATCTCATAAACATAGTTAGTTCATTGCATAGGCAAAATGGCATGACTAACAACTCATACAAACCTTGCTTGGTTTTGAAGGTGGTCTTCCAGGTATCATATTCTCTTACTCGAACCTGGTGATATCCATTATTTAAGTATAGCTTGGTGAAGTATTTTTCTTGCTATAATTGATTCAAAAGATCATCTACTTTTGGTAGGGGGTACCTATTATTGAGTGTATTTTTTTCAATGTACTGTAATCTATACATATTCATCAAGTCCCATCCTTCTGTGTCACAATGATGATGGGTGACCCACATGGTGTTGTACTTGGTCGAATGACACCCTATTCCAATAGTTGATGCAATTGTTTCTTCACCTCACTTGTTTCTATAACAAACTGCCTGTACATCCCAATGTTTGGAAATGGGGAGTCTAGTAATAGTTGGATCTTGTGCTCTACTTCCCTCTTGGTTCATACACCTTTAGTCTCCTAGAATGCATACTTGTATCTGTAGAAACTCTTCTAGTTGTTGTTTCTATTTCTTAGTACACCCCTCCAAGTATGCCTTTGCTATTGTTGACTCTTTGTAGACAATTTTTTTCTTAAAAATAGTAAAACATACTTATTTCTTGAATTGGTCAATTTCTTGGCTTAATTGGAACTTACCATTGAAATTTTACACTTTTCCTTGTGCAACTTTATGGTGAAGTATTTTTCATCCTTGATGAGGCGGTACTGGTTAGCTCCCCCCATGAAAATTTCTTCTTGCATGTATATATAGGGACTTCCACACACCACTCCATATACATCAAGGGGAACTACATCCAACTCTACTTCATCAATAAAATCAACACTTATAAAAAATCTAATTTTGAAATTTTTTGTTAGATTTATCTCTGCATCCTTATTTACCCATCACAAAAGATATGGGCTTAGATGATCATGAAATTCCAATCCCAAATTTTTGACTAGATCTGTTGCAATGATATTTGCATGTGATCCTGAGTCGAGCATCAATCTTGGTATTTTTAACCCATGTCTTTTTATGGAAGAGTCTTCTCTTTTGGTTCTCTTCCTATTGTTGAAGGCTACTCAGATTCACCTCCTTCTACATTGATGTACATATGATCTTCTCATCCAAATATGAGCTAATTTCAACCTAGTTTCTCAAATTGGTGGCCATGAGATTCTTCTTCTTTGCATATTTCATTTTTCTTCTTCAGGTTAAGCTCTAGATGCAACTTCCAACACTTATCATTTGTATGATTGTCAATGTTACAATGGTTGCTGGTATCTTTGCACTAGTGTGTTGTGGCTACCATATTTTTATATTTATGCCCTTTTCCACGTCTTTTCCCCTCCTTAGAAGTGTCTTGGTTCTCCTACTCCGATCCACTTCATTTCCATTTCTTCTAGCCTATGCTCACCAAGTAATGTTCCTCTCCACAAGCCTTGTTCACCGATCTGGGCTTGAACAACATCACTTTCTTCCACATATGACTCTGCAAACCCCCTAGATACTTGGGGAATACATCTAGGTTCTTTTGGAGATAGATAACATTATGACCATATTTCTAAATTTGTTGGTGTACTCTTGTATTCTTTGCCCATGTTTCTTCCTGAAGTAGTGCCACTAAATCCACCAATCCTCTACACACCCAATAAGGTAAAATTATCTTTATGAGGGCTTTAACATCCTCCTATTTATTCACTGAGGGATCTCCCTCCAACCTTAAGGTCTCTATGTGGCTTTCCCACTAGATTAGGGCATGGACCTCTAATTTAAACTACGCAAATGAAATATTATTTTTATCCTTTATATGATGAACACTAAAATAAACTTCTAATTGCTACAATCAATTATTGAGATTTAGAGCATCGATCTCACCTTGATATAGTTTGGTGTTGACCTTCGCTTCCATTTTGAATAGGAACTGTAAATGGTTCACAACACTTGAACTAGGTTGATACTTTTCAAGTTCTTTCTTTGGCTCCTTCTTTGTTTCTTCCCAATGTTCTAAGCTCCCCTTTCATCAGTCCTCAACGTTAGAATCCCCATATTCTCTAAATAGTCTAAGCTTATTGGTCAAGGCCACCATGAGGAGCCTCACATTACATTTTTTATCTACAACTTGTGCTTCCAACCGTGAAAATCTCTCCTCTATGAGATCAATAAGGTTATTCACAAATTTCTCGACCATGACTAGGGTTTTGTGACTTTCAACTTAACCAATATAGATCTCCTACAACTCCCCACAATATACCTAAAAAAACCTAATTTTATACCAATATGATATGTAAACTTCTGTGGATATTCCACTGGATAGTTCATTAAAACAGATCTACTAAAATATATTAGAAAATCATAAATCTACATTGACGGTTTATTTCTCCTTATATTTTTGGATCTGTTAATTATTGTTTATTGCATATGCATGCAAATTATAATTATGAATAAAATAGACAATAGTGAAATAGAAACTAAAAAACCACAATTGACACAAGATATATCTTGGGAAACCCTTTCGGGAGAAAACCCAACTCGAAGGTGGGGTTGCTTTGCCCTTTTCTCTGAATAAAAAATGGTTGCAAGTACAAAGAATTAAGGGTTGTGACCCATGGGATGCCACAGTGCAAAAATCCTCACAGTGTTCTCTCTCCCTATCTCTCTAGGTTAACATGTTCATCTATGGAAAAAAATGCATGCGAAAATAATGGAACCCCTTTTCCTCCTAGTGGCCCGATTATGACACAACCCGATAATCTACTAGTGGTTAGGTTTGACTCTTTCAACTCTTAACTAGAGTTACAACATTGACTCTTATAAAGTCCTCTTCATCATGATCACGTGGCTAGCCTCTTTTCCATGAGTAACAAGGGATGACATAGCGTCCTCTCAAATTATGGTTGTCCAAACACTGGAAGTTCAACTTCCAAGTGGCATAACTTTTGCATATAGACTCCAATTGGGGTCATTATTATGTCGTTGGAAATGTCTTTGTGTGTGGAATAGGAAAACAAGGTGTGACATTAAAGTGGCAAATTTATACCCCAAAACATTTGATTTAATGCCTCAAACTACTCCTTAAAGGTTTCAGACCCTAATTTGCCAAATTAGGTCCCATTAGTAAAAATGGTTTTATAAGTTGATTCCTCCACTTTTTCCACTCTAAAATAAATGAAAATGATAAAGAACAGTGTAATGATCCAATCCATATCATTAGGAGGTATCAAAAAAATCACACTACTTCTTGACTTGTAGATTCAATTGATGTTATTGACTTGTGAAAAAAAATTAAGCCATGAATTCAACACAAGAATGGCTCATGTGCAAGGATAAGAGTGGATGGTGTTAAAATTTATTGTTAATTAAATACAAAAGTGTTTTTATATTGAAAAAAAATATTTGTGCTTTCTTATGCACAAACGCCTTTGTCAAAAGTATATTCGTTTGGAATATTTTGATGGGAAAGGTTGATAGAACAAATGCCATTATGTCATATTACCTAGGATAAGGAATTCACGTTATGCTATGAACACGAAAATGGAAAATGTATGCTCAATCAAGAAACGAAAGTACTCTCGTTTGTATTGCTTGTATTGATGATGTAGAGTCCATTAATGAGTCTCAAAACTAATGTACAGTTTTAAAAATCATGGAAACATGAAGAATTGAGACCATTACCATTATTTGTAAATGTGGTTGATGCAAAGATGGAAAAATGAAGAGGTTGTGATTATGAAAGACTATGATTATTTTATAATATGGTTAGAGATAGTGATTCATTTATTTTCCTTGTAGTAGAAAACAATTCAAAAGAAGTTGATCTACTATTTAACGTAATGCGTTAGGTCAAAAAGTATATTGATGCAAGAGTTTAAATATCCCTCAAGTTATGCAAATGAAATTAGTTAAATGGTTTTAATGAAATATTTCTTTGAATAAACCAATAAATTCAGTGACCATGTTATTTTTCAAGACTACCAATCAAATGTTATATGTACCTAGCATAATCGTATAGTCATAACAACTTGGTTGCACTTGAAACATGTCAAAATTGGGAAAAAGTTCAAGAGGAAATAAAGGAAATTTTCAATAGAATATCATGAAGCCATTCATGAAAATTTGCCACTAACACATTCATATGAATGAAAAAACATTGTTTTATTTGGGGTTTGAATATAGTTGTTATAATGGATAATATAACATCATGCTTTGTTTAAGTCATTTCAGTGAATTTTGGCTTGAATATCTATGAATTGTTATGTGTTATGCTCTTGCAAAGCTATTATTAGCTTCATCTCGTTTTGCATATATGTTTTACACTCTCTTGAAGCAATTATTATCTTTATCTTAACTAAGGTAGCCATAATTTTAAATTTCTATTTCTTTATAAGTTAGTTTATGAATAAAATAATATTTATTGATTGACATTTCTTGGATGTGTTATTCTTATCACTTGTTTCATTTTCTTAATAGCCAATAACAACATCTTATCAACATAATTTTGCTTATTTGTGTTGTTTGTGTAGTTTCTCCTATATACAACACTATTATAGTCATAATCTACATCATGCATACCATTCCATCCTTATATAAACTTATGTTACTCCACTACGCCAAGTCAACTCATCATTTGACCAATTTGTATGGCTTATCCCTAGTTTTCTATCTAAGGTGCGTCAGAAATCCCTAAGTTTGATGTGCCATTTTATAAATATAAAAATATCTAACTAATAGTGCATTAATGCACACCTACTTGTTTAGGCTCATTAATGCACCCCTACATGTTTAAGTAGCCTTGCAAGTGTGTCAGTACCATAAAATAATGCACATGAATAAGAAAAACAGATAGTCACACCAAAGAACACCAGATATAAGGTGGAAACCCAATGTGGGTGAAAACCACCTACTGCAATATGTCTCTATCTTCTTTCAAATAGAAACTTCTTTTACAATGATTTTGTACTGGTGCAGTCCTTTACCAGTACGCAGGCTGCAACCTGTAGAGAGCTACAACTCTCTCTTGTTTTCCAGTCTCTCCTGGAAGGGAGCTACAACCCCCTTAGCTCTTTTTCTTCTTTAAGGACCACGTTTCATTAATTTTCAAACTGGATCCATGGACAACAAATAGTCATCAAGTACATGCAAATCACCCAATCTCCTTATACAATCAACCAATGAAAAACCCAACTCTTCAAAATGTTGTAAACAGAAAAGTAATACCAGAAATCTAAACCCAGAATTCTGCTGCAATAGATAAAAGATAGTCAAAAAAAGTTTCAAGATAAGTCCACAACTTCACCAAGAGGGGCCTGCGAATATCCGCAGCTCTTTTGAGTCTAAACTGCGCAGATCCGCATTGGTGCTTCTTCTTCTGTGTGTACTTTTTCTCAGGTCTGCACCCTCATTGTCTGACAGATAGCGTACCTACGCACTGTGCCTTTTCCCGAACTGCGTACCACGTACTTCTCCTTTTGCAGCACTGCCTGCGGCCCGCACTGCGCTTTCTCCTGTGCTACGTACCTTGCACTGAGCCTTTTCCCGAACTGCGTACCCCCGCACTGCACCTTTTGCTGCACTGCGTACCCCCGCACTGCGCCTTCGTATCGCCTGCAGACTTCTGATTAGGGCCAAGTTAACAGTCCTCCAATGTGCCACAATCAGTTAGATCCACAGATCTGCTCATGCACTCGAGAGATCACGACTTATCAATAGGTTCACTTTAAGTTTTCTCCTTGATTTAGATCAATCACCCAAAAATTCAGATCTTAAGATATTCAAATTTTCACTGGTCCCTAGCCAAGTGATCTCCTTTCCTTTTTATAGGCAAGCCTTTCACAATACCATGGTCCAAAACCATAATAACACAATACCATGAACCCAATACCTTGGATCAATATTTGTAGATGTAAAACCACGAACCAAAATCATAGGATCAAATATGTTAGGCTAAATACCATGAACCATTCATAAAGATTCCCACGTGCACGCGCTTTTCTGCATTGGAGAGAGTGAAACTGGGGTCCGCACCTACTGAACGGAGAACCTGCGTGCATGTCTGCATTCCTTGGTTGGCGTACCTACGGGTTCGTAGCTTCTTCTAGGATTACTTGCGGGTACCTTAATTTTCATGATTTTGAGTGCCTGAACTGAAATCTGCCACATGAGTGAGTTTCCATCAAGTACAACACCTGTACCATAGAGCCAAACCAGAATTATAATGCCAACAATCTCAAGATCCTCAATGTCATTCTCCCCCTTTGACATCAAGGGCAAAGGGTTATGCTACCCCTGAGAACATGCTTAAGTCTTTGCTCTGCTGATAATGCTTCCCTTGACCATAATCCACCAGAAATTTCATCAAGAAGAACCATAATCCACCATGACCATGAAAGAGATAGAGACATATTGCAGCCATGTTCAGATCAGCATCCATGATCTCCTTCTGTGCTACCATAATGCCAACAATGCATTATATGTGCTCCCCCTAAACTTGTGCCATCGGTCTACAACCAATTCATAAACCAGCAAATGTATGTGTATACCACATATAAAGCTCACGTACAACCAACAGATGAGATTCAACAACAAGATGATGCATCAACTACCCCCAGCTTTTGCCTGAGGTATTCAAAGGTCCCCCTGGGTAACGGTTTGGTGAGAATATCAGCAACTTGTTCCTTAGAAGGAACATACTCCAACTTAACCTTTTGTTCAATCACTTGTTCCCTGAGAAAGTGATACTTGATCGGTATGTGATTGGTCTTTGAATGCATGACTGGGTTCTTTGAAATGTTGATTGCACTTGTATTATCACATAAGATGGATATCGGTGGAGTACAAGTGATTTGAAAGTCCTACAAGGTCTGCATCATCCAAAGAAGTTGAGTGCAGCAAGATGCAGCAGCCACATATTCTGCTTCAGCTGTAGATAAAGCAAACGAACTCTGTTTCTTGTTGAACCAAGATACTAATCTGGAACCTGTTAACACCCAGGTTGTTCCCTATGACTCCCAAGGGAATACGGCCGGGGTAACCACTAACCAATCTTTGGACTACAGCTTCTAGCCCAGCTGTAATCAGAGAGGGCTCTCTCTGTAAGGTTTGTCACTGCTTTAATGAAATTTTAGGCTAGTTATGAAGTGAACGTTTGATTGTTTTTTATGTTTGGTTGGGAGGATGCTTCTGATGGTTTTAGAGTCTGTCTGCAAGTAAAACTAATCCATTGGGCAATGGGGTCTTTGGCTGTCGTTTCCTTGGGATCCTGGCTTAAGTGCAGCTGTAATTACAGGGCCTGTGTGTATTTCATAAAACAAACTGTAAGTTGTGAGAGTGGAAATGGAAAACAACTAGCAAAGAGCAATTAAGGGTTCTTTACTAAGCTGAGTAGTGTGAAGGAGGTCTATTATTTAGGAGCAATTACTTGAATTCCTAAAATAACAGAGCACTGTGATGATATAGCATTAAAGGTAGCACTGAAGAATTACTCTTTAAGTACTTTAACTGAGGAAAACATATGAAACAGCTAGGATTGAGCTCAGGGTAATCAAAGATTAAATCCTGGGACTATTATTTTTCCTAGCCATTTAGATATTGAATACATGGAGAGCATGAATGATATATGAAAGTATTACAACCACATATGTAACAGAGAGTATCGAGAAAAACTTATTGAGCCATGGAATACACAGGAATCCTGCAACTTCGAGCCATACACCATCAAGAGATCAAGAGACACAATGCTTGGAGAAATCCCATCATTCTTCGTATTATCTGTCTGAAGAATTTCCAATATGAGAGTAACAGAAGAGATATCAAGAAGATTTCTTACACCCGGAGTCCAACCCCTACCCACAAATGCGAGGGGGAATATATAGAAGTTTAATACAAAAATATCTCAGGCAGTGAGTCATCTGAGAAGAAAATATCTTCTTACACTCGTACATGGCTTGTAGATGAGAAGTAATTACAGTCTTAAATGAGTTATGAAAGCTCTTAACTCCCGTTAGAGTAATTTTTTACCTTTGGGGTTTGTGGAGTCGGTTGAGCGGCTTTATCATAACTGCTGAATGATGTGTTGTGCAGCTGTTACTTTTCTGTGTCTTCTTGGCCCTGCCACCTGTGCTTGTTGATGCTGTTGTTGCGGCCGAGTACCTATGCTGAGTTGGCTCAACGTCTTCATACCTGCTGATGTATCTTTTGTCCAGCTGTGTATGTAATACAAACCTTTGCTGAAGAAAAAGGATGTGATTTCCTAACTTTGATTCAAAAGCAATCCCATTAATTCTTGCCATGTGTCTGGAGGAAGCAGCTGCTATTTCAAAATTGACCCCAAGGTCTCATCAGCCTCTGTATATTTATAGAAGTGAGGGCACTCATCAAATAAGTGTGTGATTTCATTTCTAATAAAAAACAAATTATCTAATCTTTCAAAAAGAATTTGCCCTGTTACTGGGCCTGCTCCTGAAGATGTACTTGGTGCCTCAGCAATCTGTATTGCTGCAAAACTGCTTACTCTCTTGACATACTTGTCATGTGAGAGTAATTTTCCTAATTCTAACAAGCTGGGGAGCCCTCTGTCCTGCAGAGCTAAGAACCTATTCTGGAATTTATTTATGTCAGCTTGCATATCCTGGATTCTTCTGTCCAGGGTCTGAATTAGGTTCTTCATTGTCAGGACTTTTTTGATTAGAGAAATTGTTTCAGTCCTGTTTCCAATTCCCATTCTCACCAGCTGGGAACTTGTCCTGTAATTGAGCACTTCAATCATCTTGGGGGCAATCTCAGGCATATTGCCTAGAGATGCCCTTTCTCTGTGCAGTTCTTTTCTTTCTCTACCAATGAGTCCCACTTGCTCATATATGGCCTCAATGTACTCCCATTGGTTAGTTATTGACTGCCCAATGGTGGTCCAGATAACTTGTTTGAGATCTGCTGTAACTTTATCAAAACTGAGCTCTTTTTCTAGCTCTGCAATTCTTTTCTTCAGAGCTT
Organism: Pinus taeda; assembly: GCA_000404065.3. Taxonomy (NCBI): domain Eukaryota; kingdom Viridiplantae; phylum Streptophyta; class Pinopsida; order Pinales; family Pinaceae; genus Pinus; species Pinus taeda. The sequence continues at coordinate 14,247 of APFE031155650.1, read as the reverse complement.
TTACTTCTCTTTCCCTCTCAGCCACATTTTGCTTAGAGTTATCATATTTTTCATTTAATTTTGCTAAGCTGTCCTGGGCTTGGCTGAGTTCTAACATCTGAGCCTCTAGCACATGTATTTCTTGCCTCAGCTTCTGCATGTCCAGGCTCTCAGCCTGCTCTGTTGTTGGTGCTGAGGTGGTTGGTGCTGTGGTGCATGGAGCATCCTGCTGAGCCTGTTGCTTTGGAGGGACAATATCTTGAGGGATCTCCTCAAGGCTTATTGATTCTGTGGGCGGCTTGGAAGATTGCCCTGCCTCCCTCATTTGCAATGCTGCTTCCAATGTGGTCTCTGTGTCTTGACGCTTTTCCTGTGTTTCTATCAGCTCCTTGTATAATGTCATCAATAATGCAGTTGCATCTTTTTCTTGCCTCTGCTGGGCAACCTCATCTGTCTGTGGGTGTAGAGTTGGGGGGATCTTCATTTTCTTTTTTATTGCAGCCATGTCTGCATCCCTCAGTTTAAGGACTTGTTGTATTGCCTTAACGTCATTGGGGTCATGCCAAAACTCTATGATTATTTCTTCTAGTGCCTTGATTCTATTATCTTTAGCTTGGGAGGATGCCCTCTCCAACTCAAGCTGCGCTGCAGTGTTGTTTAGGCTATTCTGCAACCTGTAATTAATCAAGGTCTTGTCTGCCAGAGTGGCATAGACCATCTCACCCGTCTGTTTGTGGAGTTCAATTTGGTCCATCAGGTGGATGTCTTTTTAGAGGACTTCCAAATTAGTCCTGATATAATCTGCAGCTATTTGTGGTTGTTGCACTGTAGGAGTGAAATGGCTCATGGTCATCTTGCCTTCTTGTATATCAAAGGCAGACATGAGCCTCTGTTGGTTTGCAGGTGCCATGTTTAGGAGGTGATTAAGTCTAATCTTTATGGGCTCACTCCTTCTTTTGGCATCTTTGAATTGTTGTTTTATGCTTGCACCTGTTCCCTGATGCTGCCCTGAGGAGCTCACTTCTCCCAATGCTGCCCTGTCTTGCTCCTGTTGGAAGGAGCTGGCAGAAGCCTCCATGCTTGGCATTTCCTCCTCTGAGAAGGGATTTAGCCTTTGCCTCTTCTCTACTGTTTCAGTGAGGGGAGTCTCCCTCTCTCTCTTTCTGTTAATGTCCTCCCTTTGAGGGGTATGGAGGACAGAGGAATCAACCCTGGAGTCTTGCCTTGGAGGTGCCACTGGTGTTGTTTGTTCTTGGGTAGCCATCTGGGCCTCTCCTTTTTGTTTCTCCGGACCCTGTTGGTCTGTTTGTTGTTGTTCCTGTTGGGGCTGCTGCTGTTGATCCTGTTGGCCCTCTGATTGTTGTTGGCCCTCTGGTTGTTCCATCACTTTATCCTTTCCCTTGCCCTGCCCTTGATTAGTGTTTTGCACTGCCTCTTGTTGTGTTGTAGAGGATGAAGCAGCTACTTTTGTTTGAGGAGCTGGCAGAGAAATCACCTGAGAAGGACATTCCAAGTCATCCATTTTTAATAAATGCCTTCTAGCTCTTTCAACTAGCTCTTCTTGAGACACAGGCTCTTCTAAGGTGTTTCTCCTCCACTTCGGTTGGTTAGCGTGTCTCAGGATGTGGAACATGCTCTCATGCTCATAGCTAGAGAGCTTGCGTTTCTGTCTTCTCAAGGATATAAAGCCGTTGGGGTCATAAGGTTTCCAAAGGAAAATTAGTTTTAGGCCAAAGCTTTCCAACATCCTATCTGCTTCTTTCCATCCTTCTCTTTTGTTCAGGATGAAGTGGCCTAGCTGGTTTCTAACTTTAAGCTGTGCCCTTTTTCCTTTTCCTACAAAGTGTATCTGGTCAGCATTGCCAAATTGCCTGAAATACTCCAGGGCAAAGAGCCTCATGGGCACAAATCTGGGCAGCTTGTGCAGCTCACAGCCATATATCCTAATCACAGTGTAATGCTGGTAAAAATACCAATCTCCTATGTTGTAGGCACTGGATAGTTGCATAATCCTCTGCATTTCATCAGTGAGTCTTGGAGGGGGCGCTGTCAAGAGCAGAGACAAGGCTGGATGAATGAATAAGTCTATGAACTCAGAATATGTATATGGTGAATATGCACGGTGGTGGAATGCTGAGCTCCAGTATACCACTGATCTTGGGTTTCCTGCTGCATCCGTTCTCTTGATTTCAAAAGAGAATTTCTCATGTTGGTGATACAAAATGAGATGATAAATATATGAGGTGTATCTGAACACCTTCTCTCTGGATAAGTGCAAAAATTGCTCATGTATCTTGTCAGAGATATATGTAGCATAGTCATAACAAATGGGGGCCTTACCAGGGGAAAACATTGTCATCATTACTAGCACAGTTTCCTCTATGAACTCCATTGATTTGTACCCCAGCACTGAGCTTATCATGTATGCTAGGTCCAGGCCTAGTTGATTTAAATAGCCATCAATGATGGGAGGATGCAGCACTGTGTCAGATTTTTTGATAAACAACTGATTAAGCTTTAGGATCTCTGCCTCTGTGAGTACCTTGGCTCCTTGATTGATTAGGTCTAGCAGGGATAAAGGAACCAATTCCCTTTGAGTTCTGAATTGGACCATCTCCCTGATGGCCTCAGGAGTGGTGTAAAATACAACTGCACCTTGTGTGTTGAGCACAGCCCTCCTCATAGGGTCATAACCGTCAGCACACAAGTGGATGAGGTAAGGGAACTGATTGACCTGAGGCATCTTGAAGATTGGGAGGGAGGACTCCCAAATGCCTAAGATGTCTGTTCCATCTCTGTGCTTAGCCCTGAGCTCATTTAATAAATGAATGTGAAATGTACATTTGGCTGGGGCATCCTCCGAGATTTGGTAGTCTAGGTCTGCCAAATCTTGCCAGCCTAGCTCTCTCTGAGGAGCATTCAAGGGAGTAACATTAAGGGCCACTGATGCTGAAGGGGTATCCATGTCTGTCCAAACGTTTCTTGGGCTGATGAGCAAGCTAATTGGGAAAATGGAATTTGAGAGAAACACAGACTGGCAGGCCTGTTTTACAGCAGAATAGGATGGTACAGGGCTCTCTGAGAAGGCTTTTATACAGTTTAACAGACCTCTTTTGACAATTTAGGAGCAGTTTAATGAGTTCACGATTACGCGAACAGAGAAGGGTTTTCACTAAAATCGAAGTGTAAAACGGGTCCGCCAATGTAATTCGACCTCAAATTGTCCAGGGAAGACAGGATATACCTGGTTTTGTGGTGAAATTTCAATGTCTTGCCGTGTCCAGGTACGTTTTATAAGTAACTGTGAAAAAACCAGTTTGCAAGGAAATGGATGGGAAAATACCTGTTTAGCCAGTAGCTTGGGACGAAAGAGTAGTTGGGTTGGCGTTCTGAGCTTCTGCAGATGGTCGAAAGTTGGCTGGTAGACTGCTGGTCGTCGTTTGTATGCAGATAGCACTAAGGTCCTTTTCTCGGAAAATAACAAAAAACGCGAAAAACCGTAATAATATGGCCTTTTTGCTTTATTGGCGCGTTTTTTGAATGATGTCAGCATGACGTTAGCATGTGGATCCGGGATAGATGACGTCAACAGAACGTCATCGGGTGACGTGGCAGCCTGAGACCGGTCCACGGGAGCAATGAGGTGGCGGCCAGGTGGGCGAATGGGGACGAGGTGGGCGGTTGTGGCAATGACGTGGGCAACAGGTAGGGCGCGGACGTGGGAGGGACAGGTGTCGCCATATCGGGCCCCCTCTTGCACGACAAGGAATCTGTCAGAGGGGGCTCCGACGGAGTTTGGCCGCGACACATGTCCCCGCGTGACGCAAGCGTCTGACAGATATCGGAAGGTATCTGTCGGACGTCGGGGGCCTTCCGAAATTGATAGGAGCCATTAATCTGCGAGCGCAAGATCGGACGACCGTCAGGTGATGAACCTGCACGGTAAATAAACTCCACGTTTTTTAAAGGTCGGACGTCGGGCCGCTCTGATATTGGTGCTGACCGTAGATCTGGCAAAGCCACGATCGGACGGTCGTCGGGTCGATCAATTGCACGGATGATAACAGTGAGTGGGCGGATTATAAAATGATATTTCTTGGCAGGCGCGCCTGGCAGGACCCTTTACTTTATGGGTGATTTTCAAAGGTTTTGGATGGTTTTATTTGTAAAAAATCAAAATTGCCCGCCAACGTTAAAAACGGTAGAAACAAAGGAACTTCATGCAAAATTTTTGTACCAAGTATACGAGGGCAAAACTATAGGGGAAGGGGGTTCTGATGAAGTTATATAAAAAGGCGCAAATTGGATCCCGACCTTAGGATAAGGCGGGGAAGGTATATTTTCATGATATCCCCGCCCTTTAATGGTTTTAGGGGGGCAAAAGGTTTCTTTGAGGGTTTTTTAGGAAAAAACGGAGACTTGGGTAGGGGGATGGGTTCAGATGGAGAAAAGGGGCTGAACATGGGTTTTTGACCTTAACTAGGCGTTAATTCAATTCCCAGGGGTGGAAATTATGGCTATAGTGCGAAGGAGGGGATATTTATACAGTGTGTGGGGTTTATACACCATGGTGTTATAATAATAGGGAAAATGAAGTATAGGGAGCTAAATAATAGAGTTAGCTGTTAACATGGGGGGAAAATATGGATGAGGATCAGTACAACCAAGCTTTCATGAAAACAACTAAGTGTAACGAGTAGATGAAAATGAAAAGAACTTTACACAAGAAATGTGGCTTCTAATGGCCTTAAGAACCACCATAAACTTTGAGTTTTCCTTATGATCATACCTGGTGCAGGGGTGTTAGTTATGAGTGGTGAACCAAGGGAGAGGGGGGAGTTAGACATGCTCCACTGTGTTGTTTTTCCTGTACTTTGCATAGCAAAGTTGATCTTGAGGGGAACACCACTTATGCAACTTCATCTACCTACCCAATTATTTGCCTACATTTTTTATTTCTTCATGGAGGGTGCACTTTGAACTTGCAAACCCTTTGTGTGCCTTTTCTTTTGCATTGGCTTTTTTGTTTCACTTCCTATCTAGTACTACCCTTATTCCTTCCAAGGCCCCAGATTAAGCAGGTGGGAACCTTAGTTTCTCTGCCTGACTACTGATCTGCCAAGTTTAAACAGTTTGGACAGATTTCTTTCTCTATTCTACAACATAAATTGAAAACATGGCATGTCCCAGTTTAGACTGTTGGGTCATCCACAAAAATTTAAATAGGCCTGAAGGTATGTACACACCTGTCTTCTTTTGCAAAATATGGATCCTTTGTAGCAGCAAAGTGGAGCATATTTGGCACTTGAATTTTGCCAATCATGAGATATGAAACCTATTGGTATAGGTAACCAACAGTGGCTCCACATGGGGATGGTTTTTCTCCTTGAAAGACCAAGAACAGCAGGTCAGTATGCCTAGGCCCTCTGACTTTCGCTTTTCCCACTTAGGAGTTTCTCATCCTGGATTCCTCAAAAGGCAGACTGATTTATTGAAACTCCATGATGCAGTCCAGCCCCTTCTTGTATCTGCAATGTTTCTTGAAATGGACCTATTCACATGCTTTTAGGGATAACAACATACACAACAAATTCAGGATATATATACAACAAACTATGTACAAGAGCAAGTGAATTATGTACAAGAGCAGGCATGCTGCATCTATGGAAGGTAGTCAAAATAGTGCTTCAGCATCCTGCCATTGACAGGACCTTCATCTAGGTCAGTTTTGTCCAGATTTTCAAGAAAGTAGGTGTTGTTTCCTTGCACTGCTTGTATGGGGAATGGTCCTCTCCAGAGGGAATCAAACTTTCCATGCTTTCCTTTGTTCTCTCTCCTTGAATCCCACTTGAGAACCTTATCACCTATGTTAAAATCCTCAGCCTTGGTCCTTCTATCAAACGCTTTTTTGAGTTTTTCTTGTAAGATTTGGACTCTGTTGTAAACTTGGTCCCTGGTTTGCTGTAAGCATATAATCTGATTTACTCTTCTCTGTATATCATTAGGCTCAGCTTGACTTTCTTGGAGTAACTTCATAACAGGGATCCCTAGTGATGAGGGGAGCTTGGCTTCTAATCCGTAGACTAACTCATATGGGCTGACCCCAATTGATCTTTTGGTTGTTAGTCTATTTGCCCATAAGGCATTGATAAGCTTCTTATGCCAATTTTTCTTGTTCTCCTCCAACACCTTCTTGATCATATTTACCAAGCTTTTGTTTGAGGATTCTGCCAGGCCATTTCCTTGGGGGTAGTATGCAGTAGAATGGCCCAAAATAATGTGGAATTTGTGGCAGAAGCTGACCATCTTTTTAGATCTGAAAGCAGCAACATTGTCTGTTATTATTTTATCAGGGCATCCGAATCTGGCAAGGATATTGGTCTCAAGAAACTGTATGATGGTGGAGTCATTTGCTTGTCTGCATGGGATTGCTTCAATCCACTTTGTGAAGTAGTCTGTTGCTGTCAGAATCCATCTATGTTGGCCTGAAGATGAGGGATTAATCTCTCCAATGAAATCCAGGTCCCATTGCTGAAATGGTCTCTCTATTGCAATAGGCCTTAGGGGTAGTGGCAGCAATTGTCTTTTCCCTTCAAATACTGACATTTGTGACATGCAGTGGTGAACTTCTTGACATCAGAGAAAATAGTGGGCCAATAGTATCCAGCTCTAAGTATTTTGTCCACGGTGGACTTCCAGTATAGATGCCCACCACAATCACCTGCATGAAACTCCTCCATGACTTTGTTAGCTTCATTTTCAATCAGACAATTTAGCAAGATGCCCTCATGGTTTTTCCAAAACAAATTTCCTTCTATGACACAGAATTTTAAAGCCTTCATTTTTAAGAACCTAGATTTAGTTCTGGACAGCCCTGGGGGAGCACACAGGTTTTGTAACACATAGCAGATATCAGAATACCAGGGGGATTGCTCAAAGGCTACATTGATCTTTGGAGTCGCCAGCTCCTATTCACTGTCCAGTTGGTTGATGTCCAGGGCTTGGAAATTTGTTTCAGACATTAATTTGGCTAAACCCTGCCCTTTTATTAGTTTTTTAGGCTTTATTTCTATGTCAAATTCCAGAATGTTTGCAATCCATTTTCCTCTCCTACCCTCCAAGTTTTCTTGAGTGAGTATATCTTTGACAATTGGGCTTGGCACATAGGCTATTATATGGGAATACAAGATATAAATCCTAAAGTCCTTAATAGCTTTCACCAGAGCATATGCTTGCTTTTCCATGATCTGGTACTTGAGGGGTGCATCTCTAAGAGCTTTACTAAAGAAGGCAATGGGTTTCTCATTCCCTTGGTCATCTTTCTGTAGTAAAACTGCAGCAATTGTGTACTCAGAGGCAAAGGAGAATATGATGACCTCTCTATCAAACTGAGGGTTAGTTAGGACAGGGGTTTGGGTAAGGGAAAACTTGATGCCTTCAAAAGCTTGGTTAGCCTCCACTGTCCATTTAACTTTGGAATCCTTTTTCAACATATTGTTAAGCAATCTACTTAGTTCAGCCAGGTTTGGGATAAACCTTCTTAGAAAATTGATTTTCCCCAAAAAACCTTGTAATTATTTTATATTCCTTGGGTGGGGCATTTGCTGGATAGCCTGGATTCTATCTGGGTCAATTCTGATGCCATCTTTGGAAATAATGTGACCCAGTAATTTCCCTTCCTCTAGACCAAACAAGGATTTTTTGGGATTCAAGGAGATTCCATATTTTCTGCATTTTATGAATATTTTCCTCAGATGTTTTAAGTGGTCTTGATCGGATTTTGAAAAAGGTGTGAGATCATCCAAATAAATGACAAGGAAGTCATGGATCTCTTTAGAAAAAACAATATCCATTGCTCTTTGGAATGTAGCCCCTGCATTTTTCAAACCAAAAGGCATTTTAACATATTTAAAGGTCCCCCATGGGGTTGTAAATGCAGTTTTGTCTTGATCATCAGGATGGACTAAGATCTGGTTGAAGCATGAGAAGCCATCCAGCAAGGAAATCCTTGAGGCCCCTACTACTCTCTGCAGGATGTGATCCATCTTGGGTAGGGGATAGTTGTCTTTCAGTGATACTTGGTTGAGGTTTCTTAGATCAACACAGAGCCTAATTTCCCCGGTTTTCTTCCTTGTAGGGACCAAGTTTGAGATCTAATCAGAGAATCTGATTGGTGCTATTATGCCTGCTTTGAACATTTTCTGTACCTCTTGCTCCATTGCTGGAAGGAGCATAGGATTAATTCTCCTCAGTTTTTGTTTAAAAGGCTTCTGATTTGGCTTTAGTGGGATGGTGTGCTGTATCACAGAGGTATCATAGGATTTTAGGTCCTCATAACTCCATGCAAATACATCTTGAAACTCCTTAAAAAGGTCAATGTATTTGGGCTTTTGATCAGGAGGTAATGCAGCAGATAGTTTTATGATTTTGGGCTTCTCAACTGTCCCAATGTTATGTTCTTCTATAGTAGTGTTTAGGGGTTCAAATTTCGGTTTATTGGGGACATCATTGGAATCAAAAATGTCTTCCAAAGGGGCTAAGCCTATGGGAAGAAAATTGTTCTTTAACTGTATCACCTCAGTTTCATGCTCAGGTGTCTCCTCATATTCAACCTGTCAGATTTCTTGAATGTTGTGTTGGTTGAAGATTGTAGGATGTAGCATTTGATTGGCTGTTTTGGGTGAAAGTACTTGACTGTTGTGTTCACTATATTTTTGTGATTGATTTTCTGACTGAAGTATTTGTGATTGACTTGCTGGCTCAGTGTCTATATTCAGACTTGAAAATTCTTCTTGTAAAGTCAGAAAATTGTTGATTTGTGTATCATTGTCAAATACCTGCCAGTCTTTGACATTGTTTGGGACTGATGGTCTGTGTTTTACTTAAGCTGTAAAACAGTCATGAGGTTCAAAAGGGAGCTTGCAGGTACTTGCAAACGTAGCTAGACTGTGAGCATGAAGGTTTTGAGCCCTAGGGATTTTGGTAATCTGGAATTCAGTGAAGGACTCCAGTAGCTCAGTGGCAGTAGACCTGTAAGACCTGAGTCTTTTGTCATTGGTGACAAAAATGCCTTTGACCTGTTGGATAACTAAGTCAGAATCCCCTAGGATTGATATTCTTATAGCTTGTAGGGATTGTACCAACTTGAGGCCTAGTAGGAGAGCCTCATATTCAGCCATGTTGTTGGTACATTTGAAGTTTAGTCTGTAGGCCCTGCCTTCTGCATGACTGTTTTGTTTGTTATGCACCCATACTCTTGCTCCTGCCCCTAACTTGTTAACTGACCCATCAAATTCTAGAAACCACAGAATGTCCTGTTGTAGGGGAGGTTGAATAACATCTCTGCAGTTTGGGCTTGTGAGTAGAAGTTTGGATTGTTTTTTATTTAGTTTGACTTCTGGGGCAATTTTCCCATCTAGTAATATCAGCTTTGTGTCTAGAGGAGCTGTTTGTTTATCATAGCCCTGGTCTTTTTTGAGTGTCTAATTTTTATCTTCATATGTTTTTCCCTCTTGCACATTCTCCTTTTTTAACTTAACCAAGGTTTCCCTGTCAAGTTTTCCTTCATTAATCTGCTGATCTGTTTTGATTATCTGAGTTTCTACATTGTTTGTGTGACCTATATGGTCGTTAAACAAAATATATGAGTCTATATTAGAATGGACAGCATATATGGGGAAGTTTTGAGGCTTCTCTGCAGTGCTGACCATGTATTTCATTAGAGACTCTCTATACAATCTCTTGGGTTGGCCAAAGACTGTGATAGTGGCATAAGACATGTCCAATTGAAGGGACCCTTGGAGTTTAGCCCCCCATGATCTTGATAATAACATCCCATACTTGGGTGGGATATCAGCAACAACAACATCCATCAGGATTGTTTTGTTTGGATATTGGACCAGGGATACACACAAGTCTTTTATCAGGCCTAGGCATTTGACCTAGCTTGAATCAAATGAAAACAGGTCCTTGTATGGTCTAGTAATATCTAAATTCAGCCTTTCCATGACAGCTTTTGGCATCAGATTATGAGAAGCGCCTGAGTCAAACATTGCATTGTGTAATATCTTATCATGAACATGAAAGCTGACATAAAAGGGTAGAATCCCTGTGACTGCTGTTTTTCCATCAACCTCTGGACCAAACAGTAATTCTGGGGTGTCATCCAACACATTGAAATTATCCACATTGACATTGTCTTTGTTTGGAGTGAGTTGGAGGGACTTCTCAATCTGCTGTTTATAGATTTTATTCTTGGCTAGCTCTGCCAGAGGGATGACTATCTTTAGCTTTCCAATTTCAGCCTCCAAGTCAAAGGGTTTCTCAGCTTGGGTTTTAGTGCTATGGGTGAGCCCCTTTTCTTTATTTGGTAAGGTTTCTTCTTGCTTTTGGGGCTTATGTTTCTCAATCGCCTCTTGAGGCCTGTTGCTTGGATTGGAATGTACAGATGATGTAGCTGGTGGGTTTTGAGTATGTTCATTAACTTCTTCAATAGTTACTTCCTTTGTAAGTGGATCAGTTGCATTCATTGGTTTTGTTACTATGGCATTCTTGGGTTGCTGTCTATCCTTGGTGCTTTCAGGTTGTGTGATATTTACAGTCCTACTTCTTAGTTTGTATTGTTTGTGGACCTCATAGACAACGGTGTCATAGCCTTGTTTAAAATCAAATGATTCACCTGACTTTGTTTGGAACGGCTTACTATCTTCTTCTTCATGATCTTCTTGACTTAGGAAGACATGGTGCTCATCATCAAGACCCATTAGGTGGATATGGGTGTCATCCACTGGTTCTTCTAATGTGGATGTTTCAGCATAGTTTTCTTGAAATGGAGGTCTTATTTCTGGATCATTGTTGGTTTTGCCCCCACTAGGATTTTGGTTCCTCCTAAAGTTAGGATTTCTGTTAGAGTTATTTGATGGTGCCTCCCAAGAAGACTTTCTTTCCATCGACTCTACCCTGTCGCCCAACCTTTTCATACCAGAAATTATTGCATCTAATTTTTGGTCAAACGCTGAGGGTTCCTCCTTAAAGGCAACCCTCTTTTCTAATCTAGCCCTATTCCTCTTAGCAATCAGGTTTGCCTCAACTGTCACAACAACTTTCTGAGCTTCTTCAAGGGTTTGAGGGGCTCTTTCTTTTAGCTGGTAGGCCATGTCCGGGTCAAATCCATCCGGAAATTTATATAGGGCCAAGTCAGGAGGAGGTCTCAAGTTTTGAGGTATTGCATTATATACATTATTAAACCTAGCACAGTATTCCAAAACTGTCTCTTGAGGACCTCTCTTAATCATGTCATATTCACCAAGTATATGTAGAGGGTCCTTCTTTTTCTCCCATCTGTTTTTGAAGGATTGGTAAAGCTCATAAGGGTTATTGATGGTATTTGCAGGGAGCGACCTGAACCAGGTTCTCACATCTCCTGTTAAGCTTTGGACAAATATTCTCATCCTCACAGTGTCATCATCTATCTCATAATTTTCAAAATTATCTTGCATTCTCTTAGCATGTTCGATAGCTGAATAAGGGCCAGTGGAGTCAAAATATGAAATTTTGGCCTGGTAATCTTGAGGCAAGGCCACAGGATTGGCAGGCAATTGCAGAGGTGCATACCTCATAGCCATGTTCACAAGATTCTGAGGATTGACAAGGGCAACTGGCACAACAGGAGCAGTGGGTACCCCAGGGGTGACAGGTATAGAGGGATTTAGAGTGCTAGTCAAGGGAATGTGTATAGGGGAAGAAGATGTGGGTGGGGGGCTTTGGGATGTTGATGGAGAGCTAGGAGAATTAGGAGTGGAACGGAATAAGACTTTGATTGGAGGGGAGATAGGGTTAGGGTGGACTGTCTCTGGACTAAGGTCAGCAAGGTTGTCTTGTTTTTGCTGATTCCTAATTAGTCTGGGGATTGTATTGGGATTGTCAAAGACAGTAGGAGGGTTGGGATCAGGATTAGCCCTAGTGTACCGAAGACTCTTCTTGGGAGCTAGCTTCTGAGCTAGTCCTTTGGATTCTTTCCGAAAGATTAATAGAGCGAGGACTGGACAGGAGCTCTGAAAGATTCTGTGTATCTGTATTGGGTATAAAGGGTATCTGAGTCAGCTCTACCTTAAGGCTGCAGATGTTTGTATGGGAGCAATTTGAAGGTTTCTTGACTGATGCTCAGACTCTGAGTGTAATCTCTTGGTAGATATACAGACCTCTAGCTCCTGAAGTCCCCAGTGGAGTCACCATTTATGTTAACACCCAGGTTGTTCCCTTTGACTCTAAGGGAATACGGCCGGGGTAACCACTAACCAATCTTTGGATTACAACTTCTAGCCAAGCTGTAATCAGAGAGGGCTCTCTCTTTATGATTTGTCACTGTTCTAATGAAGTTTTTAGGCTAGTTATGAGGTGAATGTTTGATTGTCTTTTGTGTTTGGTTGGGAGGATGATTTTGATATCTTTTTAGAGTATTCTCTGCAGGTGAAACTAATCCATTGGGCAATGGGGTCTGTAGCTGTTGCGTTCTTGAGATCCTGGATTAAGTGTTGCTGGGATTACAGGGCCTGTTTGTATTTCATAAAACAAACTGTAAATTTGAGAGGGTGATGTGCAAACAACTAGCAAAGAGCATTTAAGAAATCCTTACTGAGCTGGGTAGTGTGAGAGAGGTCTATTAATTAGGAGCAATTACTTGAATTCCTAAAACAAAATAGATTACTGTGATGATATGGTGTGAAAGGTAGCACTTAAGAATTACTCTTTCATTACCATAACTGAAGAAAACATATGAAATAGCTTAGATTGAGCTCAAGGTAATCAATGATTAAGTCCTGAGACTATTCTTTTTCCTTGCTACTTAGATATTGAGTACATGGAAAACATGGAAGATATATGAAAATATGATAAACATATATATAACAAAGAGTAACAAGAAAACTTATTGAGCCATGGAATACACAGGAATCCTGCAACTTTCAGCCATACATGAGCCAGTCATTAGAAACACAGTGCTTTTAGAAATCCCATCATCTTTGTATTAGCTGTCTGAGGATTTACAATAGAGGAATCACAGAATAGCTCTCAAGAGATTTTTTTACATCCGGAGTCCAACCCCTGCTAACAAATGCGAGGGGGAATATATAGAAGTCTGATTACAAAAATATCTCAGGCATTAAGTCATCTGAGAAGAAAATATCTTCTTACACTCGTACATGGCTTGTAGATGAGAAGTAATTACAATCTTAAATGAGTTATAAAAGCTCTTAACTCCTGTCAGAGTAATATTGACCTTTGGGGCTCACGGAGTCGTTTGAGCGGCTTTATCATAACTGTTGAATGATGTGTTGTGCAGCTGTTACTTTTCTGTATCTTCTTGGCCCTGCCACCTGTGCTTGCTGATGCTGTTGTTGCGGCCGAGTACCTATGCTGAGTTGGCTCAGCATCTTCATACCTGCTGATATATCTTTTGTCTAGTTGTGTATGTAATACAAACCTTTTGCTGAAGAAAAAGATGTGATTACTTAACTTTGATTCAAAAGCAATCCTATTAATTCCTGCCATGTGTCTGGAGGAGGCAACTGCTATTTCAAAATTGACCCCAAGGTCTCATCAGCCTCTGTATATTTATAGAAGTGAGGGGGCTCATCAAATAAGTGTGTGACTTCATTTTTAATAAAAAACAAATTATCTAATCTTTCAAAAAGAATTTTCCCTGTTACTGGGCCTGCTCCTGAAGATGCACTTGGTGCCTCAGCAATTTGTATTGCTGCAAAACTGCTTACTCTCTTGACATACTTGTCATGTGAGAGTAACTTCCCTGATTCTAATAAGCTGGGGAGCCCTCTGTCCTGCAGAGCCAAGAACCTATTCTGGAATTTATTTATGTCAGCTTGCATATCCTGGATTCTTCTGTCCAGGGTCTGAATTAGGTTCCTCATTGTTAGGACTCTTTTGATTAAAGAAATTGTTTCAGTCCTGTTTCCAATTCCCATTCTCACCAGCTGGGAACTTGTCCTGTAATTGAGCACTTCAATCATCTTGGGGGCAATCTCATGCATATTTCCTAGAGATACCCTTGCTCTGTGCAATTCTTTTCTTGCTCTACCAATGAGTCCCACTTGCTCATATATGGCCTCAATGTACTCCCATTGGTTAGTTATTGATTGTCCAATGGTGGTCCAGATAACTTGTTTGAGCTCTGCTGTAACTTTATCAAAACTGAGCTCCTTTTCTAGCTCTGCAATTCTTTTCTTCAGATCTTTTACTTCTCTTTCCCTCTCA
>APFE031155649.1:0-18328 GCA_000404065.3 Pinus taeda | reverse complement strand
TAGGGTGCAAGAGATACAAAGACTGGTAAAGCACCAATGAAGGCAAGATTTGGAAACACGATCACCATGGTAGCTCTAGCATGAGAAGAAGTGACTTTCGAAAGACAAAAGCAAAGGCTACATGAGACAATGCTATCACAAAACAAGCAAAGGTGTGAGTTGTGATGAACTAGTGACATACTAGTGAAGACAAAAATATCTAACATGAGTATGAAACAACCAAAACCAACGTTACAAGAAAGTAACAAGGAGGAAGGATCATGGTGACTAGAACCATTTAGGAAGAAGTATCTCAAGTTGGGCCCACTCATGAAAATGACATAGAGGGAATCAATCAGTAGTGAGGTGACCAAAAATAGAGTTGACAAAATAAGAAAATATAGAGAGAGAACCAAAGAGAAAATAATGGAAAATACATTCCCATATTCCCACCATTGCCATGAATGATTCAGAAGTGGGAGACTATTATTCTATGACAAAAAATTTTAACATAGTAATCTAATTGTCGAAGCAAGTTGTATACCTCCACTAATAATATTTTTGGTTTGGCTCAAGTAGAGGCAAATGCAACACCAATTCCTAAGCCTAGAAAAATTACAGGAAAGTCACTTTTAATTCACAAAGTAAAGGAGACTAAGATAATAAGCAAGGTATCCAAATGTAAACAAAACCATCGAAGATGGAGGTCCCCCAAAGGATGAAGTCTTTCAGGATCAAGTGGCTCAATATCCCTCTTGAAGGCATGGTATTGTTGATTTCGGGTAGCATCGGGTGTTCTCTATGCCTCAAAGTTTGCAGGGAGGCTTGGGCACATGTATTCTAAAGAACCCAGAAAGCATTTTGGGAAATTCCACCCAAAAACAATTTTACTAAAATAATTAATATTTTTAATGGGCCCCTAAGTCTAAACTTAGGAAATTAAAAATATTAATGGGTATCAATCTAATTGTAGGTGTAACTTCTAGAAGAAGACAAAGATCAAGCTAAAATGATCTTACCATTGATTAGCTTTTAATCTGGGTCATTGAATGTCAATGAGAAGATTATTTAAGGAAGCTTGTGGGTCATTTGGAAAACACACCGCGAGATCAAGAGATCGAATTTATGAAGTGAGAAGTTCTTAGGAGGAAATTATAATCGAGTAGATTTCTTGCAGTTGAGGGGCAGGGATATCATCCGGAGAGAGAGATTTTCTCAGCCAGAAAATCATCAACAAAGAGAGGCAGAGAGTGATCCAGCAGATTTCACGCAGAGGCTGACACAGGGCCACGCAAAGGCAGCGTAGAAAGTGAGAGAGAGTCTGAAATTTTGCAGCAGAGTTAGTTTCAAAAGCCAGGAGCTAGGGTGTGAGATCGGAAGGCTGAGAGCAGTGACTCCAGGTACTAAATTGATCAGTTGGCTGGGTGACGCAATGTCTAGAGGGGTTGACGCAGGAATTGCGTGAGGACTGCGCAGAAGCAACAAGGCCTACCAGAGGGACCCCATCCAATGACGAATCAACTGGGATTTTTCTTAGTGATTGTGCGAGGTAATCTCAAAAAGCTTTATGCCAGTGTTTCTCTCTCTGTAACTGAATAACCCTTGTGGTATTTAGGGATATATTCAGAATTTGCTATTGCTTAATAATAATAAACCCTCAGATCTGTTGCACTGGTTTTCCCTCATTGGGTTTTTCCGGGGACATTTGTCCAAAAATAACGTTGTTATTGTGTTGTATTTTCTTTCTTGCTCAGTCTCTTGTTTCCGTATAATATTTAATTAATTGAAGGCTGCAGTGTATGTATTGCGATATTCGTCGTAGGAAACTGCAAGTAATTTGTTTGAAGGAATTTAAATAGGAGAAATATCATCAGTCGCTGCAATAGGAATTTTGGTTTAGGAATTTTCACAGGGATATGTCTCAAAACATGGTGAGGTTTCCCTCGTAGAAATAACTTCCCTCGGGCAAGCCAATGTCTAGGATCAAAATGTGGGTGTCATGCCCCAAGGATGCTCCTCTGAGCTATGAGCTTCCTGAATGCCTTGAGGTGTGTGGCACCGGTGCACTTTCTCCTCAATGGTGAAACCAATTTGAGTTTACTAATGCTCATATTATGCCTCTAACCCATGTACCTTGTAGCGAGATCAATATCTTATACTTGCAAAATTACTATTCAATCAAATCTCTGTACAAGAGTCACTTCAAAACTTAACTTCAATTACAATTTACTTCAATTAACTTAACTTCAACAATAATCACATTCATTCATAAACAACACGAATCATGTACAAAATAACACTTCAATAAAAGGGAGGGGAAACTTTCAAAACAATTTCCCCATTGCTCTTTGACTATAAAACTTCAATATACAAAACTTCAGTTTATAATGGACTTCAGTTCGATTGGGCCAAACTCCAAACAGTTCCCTGCCACAAGCCTTCACTAATACAAATATACAATAACTGAGTTACAAACCCTTCAACTAGCAACCCACAACCAAACCCAAATAATAAACAAGTTGCAGCCCTTCGACCTATAGACAACCTTAATACAGAAATACCCCATGGTGTACCACCTTCAACGATACCTCATTCCACAAGCTTGCATAACTTCCTTTCGCAGCTTGCTTTAGAAAGCAAGCTCCTTCATGAGACCCAACTCTCTTCTTCCTTCATTGTCCCCTTCTTGTCTTATGATGAGAGGTTGTTGATCTTTAATTGATTGATGTTCTAACTCCATCTTATATATATGAGTCAGCCTCCATGAACAGTCATGTCTCTTCCAAGGGATGTGTTGGTTGGGCATTCAAGCCAACCTTCCTTCGTTCAAGCCGACCATAAACCCCAAATAATGTTGCATTGTTTGTCACATACAAACTTTCCTTTGGTTCACCTTCGGTCATGTGCCTTCATGTCTCATCCTCACTCACGTACCTTTGCAACTCTGGCGGGCGCGTCTCAACTGGGCACACCTTGTCATTAGTGGGGCGGATCTCGACTAGGCGCGTCTTGTCTTCGGTCAAGTGCACCTAGGCTAAGCACCCTCCTCATGTCGGCTCTCCAATTCATTCCAATCATTCCACCGAACTCATCTCGGGTGTGTTCTTCGTGCGCTTGTCTCACTGGATTCTTTCCATTGAACTCATCTCGAGCACGCTCTTTGTGCCAACCAAATCATTCTACTGAACTCAACTCGCCCTAACTCAGGCATGCTCGGGTGCCACGCCTAAGGGCTTGACATCCTCCCCCCTCCCCACTTCAAAATGGTTGTCATCCTCGACAACACACCCCTTGACAAACTTCTTCACCAAATCCTAAAGATTGTCCTAATCATGAACAACCTTCGCATCAACTGCCTTCATTAATACAAAAGAATCTCATCTCAACATATATACCATGTCTATTCATGTATTGCAACCTGTAAGAATGACATGTGTTGGATCCCCTCATGCAATCGACTAGTCAGGTAGCTAATTTGACCGTAGCATCAACTACATAAGAACACATGCACCCAAACATGTGCAACCATTGTCACCTCTTCCCTGTCACATAATCTTTCCTTTGGTTCTGCTCATCATGAGGTGTCATTCAATGGCATCTCAAGCCCCCAAGGGTCTCACCATCTCAAGAGAGTTACAGTGAGCCCATCTCCTTCATGAGTTTCAAAAAGATGGAGTGGGGAATCCATACGACTTCCCTTTCCACGTCATAAGGGCATCTCTCTTCGTCTCCGAGAAGAATCCACCCATGCTCGGTATGAACCCTCCATACTTCTCTACAATATAATTTATTAAAGGTGGATAGGAACACCTACCCATACTCTCTTCCATCATCTTCATCGAACTTGGATCGTTATGGCCTAGTATATTTGTCTTTACGGTTCCATCTCGATCCACAGACATCCCTCCATATTCATCCTCTTCTCGGTCTGATTCCTACTCCAAACTCTCAATCCATCTATCAACATCTCCTCCAAATCAACATACTCCTCTTCACATTGATCCTCATCCCCTCTACACTTTAGCGGTATAAGTTTGGGCATCAATAGCCTCGCACTCTCCAGGGAAAGTCCCCACATCCATCATCTCTTCCCTATCCAATAAACTTCGAATACCATCTGACAATGTTGCTATCAATTTCAAGTGTTCCATGAGAATGGACTCCACCCGATCCAACCTCTCATGAACCTCATATTCCAATTTTCCTACCTCCACACGAATGGCTCCTCTCATGAACCTCATATTCATGTTGTCCTACCTCCACACAAATGGCTATCATCCTGCATTCTCCTACCATAGCTCCCATAGTAGGAACGATCATTGGCTCCTTCATTCCTACATGAATGAACAGTTTCCCCAAGTGCAGTACTAGCACAGCCTCCTACTTAGTCATAAAATCTATGCCAAGTACAACTTCATAATCATCCATCCTAATGATAGTGAAGTCCACCTTTCCTTTCCACTTCCAATCTTCATCGAAACATCTGTCGCTATCCTAAGGACTCTGCTTCCTTCTGAATTCACCGCTTTAAAAGATGCATGGGTTGGAACAAACCACAGTCCCAATCTCCTAGCCACATCTTCTTTCATGAAGTTGTGAATGCTCCACTATCCAAGATAGCCATCATTGGACTCCCAACTACATCCATCTTCACGAAATTTATCTTCCTCCTTTCTGGATCATGTTTCAAGGTTGCTTCCTTCATCGTAGTTGCTCCAAAAACCTGCTGCAAAGTTTTCGCCTTCTTCATTAATGGAAAATGCTTGGTCATGTGCTCTTCACTGCACAACCAACACACAAGAGGTTTCTTCCCCTTCGGAAAGCCACCCGACTTTGTTCCATCTTCCTTCGAAGGCTTCTCTTTCCCTTTATCTGCTTTCTTCCTCCACTCACCTTGCTCCTTCCCTTATGTCTTGCATTCACAGTAATCTAGAAGCTTGTCTACAACAATGACGGCTTCTTCAAGAGACTAAACCTTCTACCTCTTTACTTCAACTTGAGCCCATGGTTGCAACCCAATCACGAAATTGAACAAACTATCCTTCTTCTCCTCCATATCCAGAAGCTTCAACATCAAACTTGAATACTCCCTCACATGTGTTTGCAGGCTCCCTGTTTACTTAATGAACCTCTCCTTTGTTCTTGCACCCCAAGTCTCATCTTGTGGTCCAAAATGAGCTATCAAGGCTTCCTTCATCTTCTCCCATGTGGTGAAGTCCTCTGTCATGTTACCAAAAGCAATCTGTTTTGCTTGACTTCTCCACCACAACAATTCTTATTTCCCCCCCTCCAAAGTCACCCCGAATCAGTCCAAGTACTGCTCCATATCCCAAATAAAGTCGCCTAATATATTTGTGCTCCTCGCACCATCGTATGATTTTGGTTCCTTTACTTTCACGTGGACAAAATTGTTGAATGAACCCTTCCCAAAAACCTTCTTCAAAAATGCTAACTCGTCCATCATAGTAATATAAAAAACAAGGTTATAGAGAACATGGCTATGTCGTTTTCCCTCTATGGGAGAAAGGCTATCCTATCCTCTAGATATGGCAAGGATCATCAAATGGTTAGAACTTTGGGGTAACATGAATAGGAATCGACACAATTGTTGATGTTGTTTTAAAAATAAAACAATACAAACTTTAAGAAATCCACTTAGAATACTAGTCGATCCTATTTTCTGCAACAACCACATAACATTCATGACATAAATCTAAGTAAAATTATACTCACAAATTTAAAGAAAATTTCCCAATTCTTTTTTAAAAAAAATTCTCTCAAAAAGTTCACAACTATCTTTTATTTTCAACAAACTTCTCCATAAAAAATTTCACAATTATCTTTTATTTTCATTAAATGTATATAACACTCTATAAGAACTTATTATTATTATTATATATAATGGTTTCAAAAATTTTGAAACAAAATTACATTCTTCAAAGGACTACAGGAACACGGGGACAAGAGAAAAAAATATATCAAGAGAAAAGTATCACTTGGACGTATACAATTGTTATTGTTACTCTTACTCTTCCCCAATGGATTTGCAGGGTTTAGAGAGGTGAATGGGCATATTAGAAATTTAGAATATGAAATTGAGGATTGTTTATTAGTATGACATTGTGGCAAACGTATATAAATCCTACCGAACAATCGAGGTCAATATTACATTAACACAGCAAAGAAAGAGGAGAAGCAAAGAAAATCTGCATACCTAGATATCATTGTGTTATGAAATGACCTTCATTTTGATGATCAACACAATCATCCCTACCACCTCAAGTACCACGACAATTACTACTACAATTTGTTTCATAGGTTTTCGAAGAGC
Source organism: Pinus taeda (assembly GCA_000404065.3). NCBI lineage: Eukaryota > Viridiplantae > Streptophyta > Pinopsida > Pinales > Pinaceae > Pinus > Pinus taeda. Next base: position 12,018 of record APFE031155649.1, on the reverse strand, counting down.
TTATATGGAACAATAATTGATGAGTGAAAGTAAATTTTGAAGGATCCTACTAGGCTTCCTCAAGAAAACCTATTGTTGTACGTACAGAAGAAGATAGATAAAAGTGATATCAATGTGTGTGTCAGGGAATCAGGTATCCATGTTGTTTTGGCAGCTCTAAAATGAAAATAAGACCAATTGAGAGGTGCAAAGAGAGTGAAAGATTGGATGAGGGTGATGTCAATAGGTTCCAAAATGACTGGGGTCTCCAGGAAATGCAAATCTGGATTTCTCATCATGAAGTCCAAACAAACCTGAATAGGAATAGGTTATTTGCCCTGTCTTCAAAGCTGGCTAAGAAGAATGAGTCGTTGTTATTTTCATTAAATCCTTACATATTCATCTACCACGTGCCTAAACGATCATTGGCTTTAATTGTGGCGGTGTAATCTAATACAAATACTCTATAGTAGAAGGCAAGAGCTAACCTGCCATGCATTACAATTACTCTTTAAAATGGTCATTGGTAGTCGGAAAGCTTTCATTTACTGTATTAGATTTTCCTTCACTACCCAGCATTGGCATCCAAATATTTTCCAAACAACCCTTAGATCTCAAAGTTTCCGACATTTAAAGAGTTGAAAAGGTTGAGCAAAGAAGTGATGGAAAAATCTGAGCAAATGGCCCAAACTAATTTAAATCTGAGTGCTACATATTTGAAATATGGTGGAAAAAATTGTTGATTTCCTTGGCATCTTGGTACTATTCTTTTCTTCGACTATGAATATGCACACTTCGATGCAAAATCCTTTAACAACGCCTAAGTAGCAATAATATAAATTAGGATAGCAGGGATTGAAAAGAGGGGTTTGAGATTGTACCTTTTTCCATAATACAGTGTGCTCTGCCGGGGTGTGCCAATGGCTTTGATGCAGTGTGAATCTTTTCCCTTCTATGTCAACACCGCCAGCGCCTTCCGACCAATTCACTTGATGCAATACAACCATAGGTGTAAAACGGATCGAACACAAAACCTTTAGATGGCAAACGCGTTAAAAAAGAAGGTTCACTTACTGACCATGATGTTGTGGCCCCTGTTGACAAGGGTTGCTTTTGCAGGGTAATAGATTCTGTGGAGCCTACCCAGGTTCGGATAAATTATGGCATGTCTCTTCACCACATCGATGGGAGACGGCGGGCCTTCCATTCCTCCTTGAGTTCCTCGCAGTGCTCAGGCCGCTTCGGACCCTCTTTGTACTCAAACTCACTCTCGTCCTCTGTTCGTTCACGCCAACAATATCGAGTTTCAGATTAGTTTATGCAGATTTCTATACGAAAATTTAGAAAAACAGAGTTATAAAAGATACGAGACAAATTACTAACTTCCTGAGACGATAGTTTATGAAGAGGATGAGGCCATAGTAAGGAAGCGAAACAAAGAATGAGCGGGACAGTAGAAGGTTTGGGTGAAAAGAGGCAAAATATAGAAAACGAAATAACATAAAACCCAGACAATGAAGCTTACCTGGTAGTCAGTTGGCTTCCTCAATAGCCTCGCCGGTTATTTATTTCTTCGATTGGGAGAAGAAGGGGCTGGCGTGTAATGTGATACGGTGGGAAAACAATAAAAATGATAGAATTTCTTTCAACGCTCGTCAGTGACTGGGCTGTGCATCCATGATGTGGAAAGCAGAAACACATCTAAATTAGGTTCTGAATAAATCCTTTAAGAAACCCCGGTGGATGGGCTGTGCATTCATGAAAATAATAATTCCTATCCCACAGCCAATCATCCCTACTCAAGAAAAAATCTCTATAGCAAGAAGAGAATAGGTGTAATCGATTAAAAACAGGTGAGGAAATCACGTCAAAACAGGGGAGGAGAGTCAGTTCAATTGCAGGGATGGCAAATTGATAGGGTGGGTCATGGCTTTGATGAGGAAGGATAAGAAAATTCTGCTCTATGCTAGGGAACCAAAACCAAAGAATAAATCATGAATATGAATATAAAATAAAAACAAGAAATATACCTGTCATGGTTGCAACGTTAGTCAGTGACTGGGTTGTGCATCCATGAAAATGTATCCTAGACATGGAAATCAGAAACACATCTAAATTAGGTTCTGAATAAATTCTTGAAGATAATAATTCCTATCCCACAGCCAATCATCCTTACTCAAGAAAAAATCTCTATAGCAAGAAGAGAATAGGTGTAATCGATTAAAAACAGGTGAGGAAATCACGTCAAAACAGGGGACGAGAGTCAGTTCAATTGCAGGGATGGCAAATTGATAGGGTGGGTCATGGCTTTGATGAGGAAGGATAAGAAAATTCTGCTCTATTCTAGGGAACCAAAACCAAAGAATAAATCATGAATATGAATATAAAATAAAAACAAGAAATATACCTGTCACGGCTGCAACGTCAGTCAGTGACTGAGCTGTGCATCCATGAAAATGTATCCTAGATATGGAAATCAGAAACACATCTAAATCAGGTTCTGAATAAATCCTTGGAGATAATAATTCCTATCCCACAGCCAATCATCCGTACTCAACATACATTAGGCACCAAATAGACTGCAAATTGCCTCCATCCATCCATCGTAGACTGCAAATTGCACATGCAAAATACCAAAGAAGAGAAGAAAATAAATATAATAGGTGGAATACAAAATTAAACAAATCTAACAGACATTATTACAGAAATTTTTTGGAAAAATAAGGTATCCATTACCTGACCCTGCATCCACAAAAGCATGAAAGAATCCTATAGTTGATCAGCCGCTCCATGAGTGCATTGATTCTTGCAGCCTCCCTGAGTGCATTGATTCTTGCACCAGTGCATCCTTACTCAGCTGGCCTAAAATTAAAATTAAACTCCCAGACTTCGGCTCTTTCATTTCCGTTAGAGAGATTTGAATTAAATTAAACCCTTTTTACCTATGGGCGAAATTATAAACTGAAGTGGTGCAACGTAAAACTAAGTTGGTGCTTTTTTGGGAATGTAAATTATAAAGGTGGATATACAAATTTAGTAAGAGTTTTTCCTCTCATGTAAATCAAGGTAAATTTAGTAAGTGTTTTTTTGAATGTAAATTAAATGGTGTTTTTTTTAATGGTATATTATTTAAATTTCAAAAGCTTAGCTCATTCTTCATATTTATGTTTCCACTCATACTTATTCTAAATACATAAGAAGTCATGAATTTTTCCATGAATTTGTGTATAAGTTTGTTATTTGTTTTTTTTTTACTTTTCACTTTTTTTTAAAACCATTTTTTTTTTATTTGAAGGACTAGTTTAGGTTGTCATATTATCCTTATATAATCATTAGAAAATGTTTGTATTCATAATAGAAAGTCACATTTAAAATATATTCATTCATAATCTAAAAAATATTCACTCATAATTAAATTTTTAAACATGGATCTAATATCTTATTTGAATTTTAATAGCAAATAAACCACTTTCATAAATCTATTTCAATAGATATTTGAGTGCATGCATATATTCATAATGGTTTCAGATATGTTTATGCATTTTCCAAAAGTGTTTTTTGTTTGGGATAAGGTTGTTCATTCCATAGTTGTAAGGGAAGAAAGATAATCTAAGATGACTTAGTTGGGATTTTTTCTTCAAGGCCAAAATCCAATGACTAACATTTTTGGTATAACCAATTATCTATGAGGAACAAAACCCTCCTTAAATTTTGTATATTTGTCTAATTTCACTTTAAGTAGAAATGAGAAAAAAAAAAAGTATTTATCATGACTTCCCTTTCTTTGTGTGAGTGGAAGCCATTGAGCTTGAAGCCATGCCTCAAATATTTTTGGACATGACCATACCTAATTTACTTTCCCAAAAAAGAGAATTTATGCAAATAAAAGGGCATTGGTTTAAGGAATCTCACATGTAGCTCATTCTCTTCTCTTTTCTTGACAAACAAAATGGTTGGTTTACTTCTTTAGTATGGTTTTTTCTTTTTTTGCAATAAATATAGTCATAGCATTTAAGGTTTATATTTCTTACCTCGAAGGATGGGACTAAGAAGAGAGGGGGATTAAATCATTATTCACTTACATAAAAAGAATATAAAAAGAGTAAAAAATAATATTAAAAAAATATGGAATATTTAAAATGAAAGCTATATTAAGATAAAATTAGGGAATATATTACTATGAATATATAATATATAATAGTTATGATAAGTTTTGTCACCTTGTAGTGAAATACCTTGATTGTAACTTTTTTAGTGGCTAGGGAAAACCTTATCCATCGACAACCTTTGAAACTTTTTGAAGAAACCTTTCTAGTAGTATATCTTCCTCCCCTTGTGTCAGTTGAAGGACTTGTGTCCCTTCCTAGAGAAGGGACATCATTAGCACTAGATTGTGTTTTTTGCTCATTAATGGTCTCTTTGGTTGTAATCACTTCCTCAAACCTACGTTAAAGGTCCATAATCACTATGGAGTTTTTTGATAACCACAAGGAAGAACCCTATGCTACTATGTTTAGATCTTTTGCTGGTGGAAAATCATTGAAGAAGAGTAAGTTTGTGAACGAGTTGAGCCATCCCCGAGCTGGATATGCCTCTAAAGTTGAAGAGGAAGCCATAATGTTGCACAAGGAAGCTCTTATTGAAAAGTTTACTAGTCTTTTTTGCACCCTCAAGAAGTCCAAGCATGGATCTCAAAGCGCCAAGCTATTGTCCCATGTCAAATCTTTGGTTATTATTGTGGCCAAGATTATTATTTGTTTTTATTTGACAACGAGGAAGGACAAGATAAAATATTCAAATCAAGTCCCTGCTTCATCAATTCCAAGGGATAATTCCTTACCCACTAGACCTTGGACTTTGATTTATTCATGGAAATATCAACTATGCTAGTGTGAGTGAGATCGCCACATCTCCCAATCCTTTTATAAGACAAAGGTTCTCAAAAATAAATAGGAAACAATTTGGGTCATTATATAGATTGGGCTTATCTTAAAAAGGAATATTTACTCTTGTGCTAGAATTTGGTTAGAAACTGGTCTACAAAAGGGTATGCCAAAGGCAATCCAATTCAATATGGAGGGTTAGAGCTATGCATAGACCCTTAATGATGATTAAATTCTCGTTAGGTGTAACTCTTGTCATGATTATAGACACTTTGTAAAAGGTTGTTAAAAAATCCAAGGAACATGACACCATTTAAAGTGGGGCCTCATTTCCTTAAACAAAGAACATGAATCATATAAACAAGTATCTAGAATGTATAAGAAGTGATAGCCCAAGGGATATTTGTGTGCAAAAAGACCTCCCAACCAACAACATATTTGGTGTAATTGAGAAAGAATATGAGGAAAAAGCAAAGGTGGAAGTAAATAAAATTGATCCACCAAATCAAGAGGAACCCACTAGAATCGAAACCCATGAAGACCAACTGGAAGTGGTAGAGAAAAATCCAAAGCCTCGGTCACTGCATTCAACCAAAAGCTCATATATTTCAGTATCAAACAATGTGAAGGCATCTACACTTGTGGTTTTGACACCCTCCTTGTTACAGGTCATTTTGTCACATCCAATCAAATGGTTGTGAAATAGGATCAATCAACATCCATTAACACTTTGCATTCATCCCCAGCAAAGCCAAGGGCATTCTCTCGCCAAAAGTTCCAAGAATTATGGGTTAAACAACTCAAAACCCTAATTTTTGGACTCATCACACTTAGCCTTCATGCAAATTGCAGTGTTGCAATTTGTACACAGAGAAATAATGCCTAAAGGAAATATATTAGTGATGGAGTTTTCAAAATTTTCAAGTTTATTTTTTTAATAAAAATTTAGAGTTGAATCAAAAGAAATTATTGCAATGCAATGAATAAAATAGAGTTAAAGTGTTGAGTAATTTTATTAATAACGAAATATTTGAACCGAAGTGGTTAGTAACATAGACGAATATACAACCATAAAAAGAACCCTTAACGGGCCAATGAGTGTTGAACTAGAACATATCTAGCATCGTAGATATGAAATCTACACCTACCCTCTTGTTATTACAAGTGTGTTTCCTAGACCTGGTTTTGATGTCCTCGAAGCTTCATTCGTAACCAACATCTTCACAATCTTCTTGTAAGGATCCTTGATTATGGCTCCTTCTTTTGCTTGTTATTCAAAATAAAATTTAAATCTCCTGATTTAATCCTATTGAGAAACTACAAACTCTTTGAACAAAGTACCTATAATTATAATTTTCCATGTAATTATTTGGGGCATATGAATTTGTTATTTGAGAGGTGAAATCAAAATTGACTCACTTAAAAATTCAATATAATTTACAAATATATAATACCATTATAAACATATGGTACAATGATATCATATAATAGCATGACATCGTGAGACACATTTGTCTTACATTATAATAAATTCAACACCCCTTAATCTTAGTTCTTTTGAAATCCTCCTTATGTATCTTAGCATTTTGTTTATTTTTTGAAGGAGAAGAGTTAGTGTAAGATTTTTTTTTTAATTAAATATTTTAGACTCTTTATTCTTTCTTGGTCCACCAGGGCCCTTAAACTCCCTTGATAATAACTTCATGATTTGGGGGTTTTACTACTTTCTTCACTAATTTTTTTTACTATTTCACATTTTCCATGAGCCTTGATTTTATTTACTTTAAGTTCCACAGTTTCATCTTTCTTTGCTTTTATTCTAGGCTTTTTATGCTACCTTTCATATTCTCTCAATGAAGATGGGGTAATCTAAGAGAATCAAACAAGGTGAAAGCAAATGGCAAAGGGATATTCCATCCCTTCAGTGGAGAGTTATGCATTTTTCCATCATTATTTGGGTTTCTTAGCAAGCCCTTGTGAGAGTGTCATGAAATGGTTACTTATGAGCATTTTTGTATGGGAACAATATTTGCTAGGATGAATTTCCACTTCTTACTCATTTTAATGTGTTGGTTTGTTTTATCAATTATCGTTTATTTATTTTCTCAACACCTCATACTTATTTTGAATACATAATACGTCATGAATTTTTCCACGAGTTTATGTATAAGCTTTTCCTTTGTCTTTCGTGGACTTCTAACTTTTTTAAAGTCATCTCCTTCTTCATTTTAGGACCTAGTTTAGGTTGTCATGTTCTCCATATAGAATCATTGGAAAATGTTTGTACTCATAACAAAAGTCACATTTAAAATATATTCGCTCATAATCAAGTTTTTAGACATGGATCTAAGATCTTATTTGAATTTTAATCACGAATAAGCCACTTTCATAAATATACTTCAATAGACATTTGAGTGCATGCATATATCAATAATGGCTTCAGATATGTTTATGTATTTTCCAAACATATTTTTTGTTAGGGATAAGATTGTTCATTCCATGGTTGTAAGGGAAGAAAGGTAGTTTGAGATGAATTATTTGGAACTCCTTCTTCAAGCTCAAAATCCATTGACTAACATTTTTGGTAAAAACCATTATCTATGAGGAGAAAAACACTCCTTAAAATTTTTATCTTTGTCTAATTTCACTTCAAATAAAAATGAGAAATAAAAATATTTACCATAGTACAAGTGACTTCCCTTTCCTTGTGCGAGTGGAATCCATTGAGCTTGAAGCCATGACTCAAATATTTTTGGACATGGCCATACCTTATTTACTTTCCCAAAGAAGGGAATTTATGAAAATAAAAGGCCATCATCTCACATGTATCCACATAAGTCCTCCTCTTCTCTTTTCTTGACCAAAAAAATGGTTGATTTACTTCTTTAATATGGTTATTTCGTTTTTTGCAATAAATATAGTCGTAACATTTAAGGTTTCTATTTCTTACCTTGTAGGATGGGATTAAGAGGAGAAGGGGATTAAATAATTATTCACTTACATAAAAATAATATAAAAATAGTAAAAAATAATGTAAAGAAAGTTGGAAAACTTAAAATTGAAAGCTATATTAATATAAAATTATGGAATATATTACTATGAATATATAATATATATAATATTTATGATAAGTTTTATCACCTTCTAGTGAATTTCCTTGATTGTAACTTTTTCAATGGCTAGGGAAAACCTTATCCATCAACAATCTTTGAAACTTTTTGAAGAACCCTTTATGGCAGTATATCTTCCTCCCCTTATGTCAGTTGAAGGACTTGTGTACCGTTCCTAGAGAAGGGACATCATTAGCACTAGATTGTGGTTTTTTCTCATTAGTGTTCTCTTTGGTTGTAATCACTTCCTCAAACCTACATTGAAGGTCCATAATCACCATGGAGTTTTTCAATAACCATAAGGAAGAACCCTATTCTACTATGTTTAGATCTTTTATTGGTGGAAAATGCCTAAAGAAGAGTAGGTTTGTGAAAATAGTTGAAGCCATCCTTGAGTTGGATATGTCTCTAGAGTTGAAGAGGAAATCCATAATGTTGCACAATGAAGATCTTATTGAAAAGTTTACAAGAATTTTCTGCACCCTCGAGAAGTCCAAGTATGGATCTCAAAGCACCAAGTTATTGTCCCATGTCAAATCTTTGGTTATTATTGTGGCCAAGATTATTATTTGTTTTTATTTGACAATAAGGAAGAACATGATAAAATATTCAAATCATGTCCCTACTTCATCAATTCCAAGGGATTATTCCTTAGCCACTAGACCTTGGACTTTGGTTCATTTGTGGAAATATTAACTATCCTAGTGTGAGTGACATTTCCCATCTCCCAATCCTTTCATAAGACAAAGATTCTCTTAAATCCAATGGAAACAATTTGGGTCATTATATAAATCAGGGTTATCTTAAAAGGAATATTTACTCTTGTGCTAGAATTTGGTTAGAAATAGATCTACAAAAGGGTATGCCAAAGACAATCCAATTCAATATGGAGGGTGTTGGAAATAATACTGAGAGGGGGGGTGAATCAGTATTATCAGATCAATAACTTAATTTTCAAAACTGATTTGTATACACTACTTCAGCTCAGTGAACTAGTGTGTATACACAACTATACTTAATGAAACCAACGCACATGCATAGATCTTTTGATTTACCCAAATTATCATGTATTGAACTTTATCAGGAATTCATTAGACAGTGCAGTAAAAGCATAATAAAGCATCACACATGAACACCAAGATATAAGGTGGAAACCCAATGTGGGTGAAAACCACCTACTACTGTCGTCTATGTCTTCTTTTAATAATAAGAAAATTTTGTTTACAATTTTTGTACTGGTGCAGTCTTATACCAGTACGCAGGCTTCTACCTACAGAAGGCTACAACCTTCTCTCGTTTTCGAGCTTCTACTGGAAGGAAGCTACAACCCCCTAGCTCTTGTACTAGCTGATATGTTTACTAGTACGTAGGTGCCGGCCTACAGAAGGCTACAACCTTCTCTCTTCTTCCAGGGACCACGTTTCATAAATTTTCAGACTAGATCCATAAACAACTTCATTCAATCATCAAATATATCTGCATCAACCAATCTCCTTTACAACCGAATCAATCAATCACTCTGACAACCCATCAATCTAATCATTCAAAATGATGTCACTAGAATACAGTAACCAGTACCCAAGCCAAAACCCAGAACACTGCAACAACAAACAGAAGCAACGAAAACATATTTTAAAAGGTATACGCTACTTCCATGTGTCGAACCTGCGTGCATACACACCTTCCTCAAAGCGAACCAGCGTATAGATCTTCAAATCAAATTTATGATGTATACGCTACTTTGATATGCAGAACCAGCGTGTATACGCTTCTTTTCTAAAGTGAACCTATGTATAGATCTATAAATTATGATTTAAACATTACGACTATTCCAGACTTCGGCCATACCCAGATCATCATATTTACAGACTACAACATGTGCCAGTTAGTCAGATATATGATCAAACCACATAAATATAATTCACTTCAAGCCTTAAGATCTTGATACATCATTAGTTCTTATCTTTCATAAAACGCTAAGGCTCATCCTTGGTTCAGATCAAGCACAGCACCATAAGCCAATAACCTGCATATTAAATCTCATACTTCATCAGATATTTTATACTTGCACACCTTGGCCTAATGCTTTTCTCCTCCTTTTATAGTTTTAGGCCTTTCTTAATACCATGGACCAAAAACATCTAGGACCAATACCTTGGACCCAATACCTGGGATCAATACCTCGGACCAGATACCTTGGACCAATACCATAGATCAAAATACCATGGACCAAATATTTTGGACCAAAAATTTAGTTTTCCAAGGTATACGCCCTTTTCCTTCCATGAAAGTGTGTGTGTACGTATATGCGGCTTGTATACAGTGAATCTGCGTGTATACGCAGCTTGGTCAATGGTGAACCTGCGTATACCTATCTTTTCTTCATTTTATGAAGATTGATCTGCAAATATTTTTGTTTACCTGGTATACTTTCTGAACTGATTCCTTGAAGCTGCCCTGTATTTCATCACATCTGTGAACACCGTTGTCATGCATTCTTTCACATATGATATCTCTTATATAGATTTTTTCTGCTACAAGTGGGCTGCCATCAAGTACAACACATACATCATAATGCCAACAAACGGTTGGAGCTATGCATAGACCCTTGATGATGAATAAATTCTCTTTAGGTGTAATTCTTGTCATGATTATGGTCACTTTGTAAAAGTTTGTTAAAAAATCCAAGGAAGAATACATCATTTGAAGTAGGACCTTGTTCCCTTAAACAAAGAACATGAATCAAATAAACAAGTATCTAGAATGTATAAAAAGTGATAGCCCAAGGGATATTTCTGTGCAAAAATACCTCCCAACCAACAACATATTTGGTGTACTTGAGAAATAAGATGAGGAAAATGAAATGGTGGAAATAAATCAAATTGATCCACTAAATCAAGAGGAACCCACTAGAATCAAAGCCCATGAGGACCAACTGGAAGTGGTAGAGGAAATTTCAAAGAATCAGTCACTTTCTTCAATCAAAAGCTTATATATTTCAGTATCAAACAATTTGAAGTCATCTACATTTGTAGTTTTAACAGCCTCCCTGTTACAGATCATTTTGTGACATCCAATAAAATGGCCTTGAAACTGGATCAATCAACATCCATTAACACTTTTCATTCATCCCCTGCAAATCCAAGAGCATCCTCTCACTAAAAGTTCCAAGAATTATGGGTAAAACAAATAAACCCCTAATTTTTTGACCCATCACACTTAGCCTTCATGCAAACTGCACTGTTGCAAGTTGTACATAGAGAAACAACACTGACCAACACATGTTGCTTTCACTGTAAGTTTGATGGCCCATGCAATTCAGTAAAAATAAAAATAAAAATTGATTCTTCTCTTTCTAGAAGCTTCCCAAGTGGTTTTAACTATTTACTTTTGAATACATATTGAACTCCTACTCTTGAGGTCTTATCTCTTATCCCTAGAAATTATCCTCCCTCTAATGAGGATCTAAGTCCTAGAATGGTAAACCCCAAACCGCCTCTTTTACCCTATAAATTCACTGCCTCCCATAGAGTATGGGTTGGATTTTGGAGGCTCTTATTTATGTCGTCATGTTGTTGCTTTGTGCCTAAGGATCGATTATTCATCCATGCACTTGAGTTGTTATTGAAGGCTTTCTTTGTGGAGAACGAAGGACAAGATAGTTGGGAGACATCTACAAGGTCAAGATCCGAAAGGGTTGCATTTTCTCCTACATTCATTAATATAAAAAGTGTTTTGTTTTCATATATATATGTCTCATTTATGCATATGTAGATCAATGCCTTCTTGGATCATTGTTTAGAGATGTTAGTATATGTTATTTCTATATTTTGGTTCTCGTGCTTTTTTTAGTTGTTTTGTAGGTTCCACTTTTAGCATTTGGAGTTGGAGCTAGAGCTTACAAGAAAGGACAAGAGGAGATATTGCATTGGATTTCAAGTAAGTCTTTCTTCCATATTCTAAAATTTCTAAGGAAAACATAAGCCCTTTTTCTATGTTGTTTCTAGATCAAGCCACTAGATCTAGGGAGTTTTCTTTTGTCCACA
>APFE031155646.1:163740-188756 GCA_000404065.3 Pinus taeda | reverse complement strand
AATCGATTAAGCTTCTGCAAGTTTGTTTGTAGAAGTAGATCAAGTATTTTTCTTTAGTATATTGCATTATTAGGTGATCTATAGTGGGAAATTTTACATCGAGCACTACTAGGTGCTTGGACCTAGGATGAATGACCATGGGAAAGAAACCCAATTTTAAATAAATATTTTTCTTTTTACAAAAATATATTTTCTCTCTTTTAACAAGCACAATAATGATTACATCAAGTCTTGAGCCAAATACAATTATGAAGACCGACACTAGTTACAACTTTCAACAACAAGGTCAACTTTAGAGTGGCATAACTTTTGCATACAAACTCCGATTGTGGTGATAATTGTGTTGTTGAAAAGGTCTTTGTGTGTACAATAGGAAAAAAAGTGTGGCGCTAATACGAAAAAGTTTTAACCCCAAAGAACACTATTTTAAGCCTCAATATTCACCCAAAAGGTTTCAGACCCTAATTTGCCAAATCAGACCCCACTGATAAAAATGGTCTTGTGAGTTGATTCATCCACTTTTTCCACTCTTAAAGTATTAAGATGGATAAGAAACAATATAATGATCCAATCCATATCATAAACATGCCTCAAAATTTGTTCACTAGTACACACATTTTTTTGTTCGGTCTTCAAGTTAGAATAGGTTAATCTTGTCTATGTAAAATAAATTTCTCTATTAGGAAAATTCAACTCTTCAAATTCGTTCAGTGTAATTTATGACCACAAATGACATTATTCCTCATTTTGTTGTCAATCACAGTCCACCAATAAAAATGGTCTTGTGAGTTCATTCATCCATTTTTTCCACTCTTAAAGTATTAATATGGATAAGAAACGATATAGTGATCCAATCCAAATCATAAACATGCCTCAAAATTTGTTCACTAGTATGCACATTTTTTTGTTCGGTCTTCAAGTTAGCAAGTTAGAATAGTTGAATCTTTTCTATGTAAAAAAAAATTCTATAGTAGGAAAATTGAACTCTTCAAATTCGTTCAATGTAATTTATAACCATAATGACGTTATTCCTCATTTTGTGGTCAGTCAAAGCCCTTTAACTAGGACTCGCTTTGGATTTTGTAGCTTTAAAATTAATCATCAAAGTCTACGTACATAATTTTGAAAACAATGTCATTGGTTTGCTATAATCTATATGTGATATCTTGCATTGATATCATTCACCCCTTCATGAAATGGTTAGAACATTTTAATGATTTCCACATCTTGGCCGCAAATGGACATTTAGTTCATATTCAAATGACTTGAAAAAGGATAATGATTTGAATCTTGGATCTATTTAGTACTAGGCTTTATTCCATTTTGTGGCCTGAAAGGCAAGCTCACTCCTTTCAAGGTCACTCTTTTAATTTTTTGTGGAAAGCTAACAACTATTTTACGCGTCATCTTATTTATTATACGCTATTGATTTTGTGGATGAACAGGGTTTTCCTTGTTTCAATGTAGCTTAGTATTGGTTTAATTTGAACTTGCAAATTTTGGATTCAGACTCTAGTCAAGTACCATCATAACCACTCCCTGTATGCTACTTAGATCATTTTATTCAAAATAGATAGGAATATTAAATTCATTTTCATATATATTGATCTTCTTATGCACTTAGTAGAAAAAAATAGTACCTACACAGCTTTATCTTTTACTTATGCTGAGTTTACAAATGATGCCATGGTATAAACCTACACATCTATAGGCTCTCGTGGACAGATTAGACCGAAATAGCTTACTTCTTTTGAGGTTGTAAAACTAGCCACAAAGAATTTTTCAATGGCCTATTGCATTGACAATAAACTAACAATAAACTGCCATCCAAAACTCTTTTAGTGCAACTGATAGGGTTTCAACTTCTTGACTTCCTAGTCTCAAATTGCAAAGTTGTATTTCATGTTTTTAGTGCCTACTTTATTTGATTGATCAGTGAATGGGGTATGTGGAAGAGTCTTCATTTTTGGTTCTGATTGGTTATGAATTACTTTGTATGTGGACACAGTTGAAGCAAATCAAAGATACATATTGTGTGCCTTGCCTTGCTTTCCACAAAGGATTTCATCAGACAGGAAGTTCTCCTTGGATGCTTTGTTTATATTGCCTTATTTCAACCAATAAAATAAATGATAAACTTCACACACACAAGTACAACGTTTATAATGGTTGGAATTGACAGCTGCAAACAACTATTGATAACTAGATGTTAATGTGGTTCGTTGAGGCTAGAAAAGCAAATTATCAAGTTGATTGATGGACTGTAAACTTAAGGATTATTCCTCTCTACTTTGTTATGATGAATGGTGAACTTGAAGCCTGGTGGTGTTAGTAATTAATGTCAAAACCTGTGAGTTTTGAGTGATTGTTCCACAATAATAAATAAATAAATAAATTTTCAATTTTAATCTTGTTCTAAATTGGTGATATTACAGCTTTGGCATATCCCTTGGGAGGGAACTAACATCCTCAATGAAAATCGGATAAATCAGAAAGAAGGATTTTTAAGAGGAAAAATTGTAGGATTAGTATGGGAGAGCTCCGAGACTTGCACTAAACGGTGAAGAGTTTCATTTAATGTGACAACATGGTTTGGTAGTGAATCAAGAAAAACAGTAACTAATAAAGATGGTTTAGATTCGAGGAAACTGACAAGGGAAAAGGTGCATCCTGATATTTTATGTTTAGATAACAAACACCCATATAGGTAGGGTCTGCTTTTTGAGTGCCTTCTTCTCAGGGCATGTAAATGAAAAAGAATAGGTTTTTTAACTTTCACCCTTTCTGCAGGAAGGTGATTTGGAAATTGACCCAAGTCACTGGAACTATTATGAGTGAAATTGCAAGTGATAGATTGTAATTATCAAAAATAACCTTTTGCCTGGTGTGGATATCCTAAGCTATAATGAAAATGCGATTGCCTAGTAAGCATGAACTTATGTTTGCACCCTAAGCTTTGTGAACTCAAAATAAAAAAATGGATTGTACATGATAAACACAAATCCTTAATAATCGCAGAGGAAAATATAAATCACAATAAAATTATATCGCACGAATAGAGCAAAGGGTGCCAACAATGCACAACAAAAGAAACTCCAAGAGTAGAGGAGATGGCATGATTGACAAATAAGAAAGAAAGATGCAGAAGAAACGGAATAACTTTATTATCAGTTGAAATCCACCATAAGACTAAACCTGAAGGTAACATTCTCAACAACTAATGTTACATGAAAGGCTATAATCCTCCAATGCCAATTGCAACCCTTCGTTTTGAATGCTTAAATATTGAGGTTGTGTCTTAAAACTTTCTTTTGGAAGGCTACAACACAGGTGGGACTACTTGCAAATCGATTCCAAACACCAAAACTCCAGAGGCCGGAGTTGGTGATGGGACTTGCTTTCATATTGCTTGTATCCTCCTACACTATGGGCATATGGGTGACGCCTCCAGAGATTTAAACAAAGGGATATTAAATTAAAATTACAAAATAGGTAAAATTCTATACCAAATCAAAGGCATGGCATTCTACATTATTTAGTCAACCCCAGGTCTGTAAGCCAGTAGCTTAATTAATCAAGCTTCAATTTTCTATAAAAATTGTGAAGACGAAAGGGTGGGACTAGGGAGAAATGTCTCATTTAGACATTAATATGTCCTTTACTAATATTTTGGTCTACTAAAAGCTTGGATTCTCTCACAAGGATGAATAAGAATTGCAATCACTGAATACAATAGCCATAGAAATAATTATAATGTTGGGATGCTGCATGAAAGCACCTTTGGAACCATTGATGCTGTCTCTTTCTTAATCTGTTTGGCATAGCAGAGGAAGTGAAACTCTTTCCAGGCTCATGTCAGCTTCATGCCAATTAGCAGTAGTGTCTAGATTTCTCAAATATAACAATAGTCGCAGATTCATATGTAAGAGCTTGAATGCTTAAGCACCTAGGACCATATAAAGGATAGCCAAAAGTAATCATCCATGGGGATACTTAGTAGGGTGCTGTTAGTGTGATTGAACCCAACACTCATGAAGAACTATTTTTGCATGGGATGTAGGTTCCACCGTCTCTGTGAATTAGACCTGCTTGCCCTTTTCCCACTGTCTCTTAGGTTTTCTGTTTATCCTTTTTCCACTCTGCATTCAACTTCTAAGCTTTTAGTTGAGAAAGGGACCCGTGGTTGACCATTCCTGAAACTTCTGGCAGACAATAAAGCATGTTTAACTCAACTCACAAATTTCATATTCGCCGTTCCAGTGAGGTCCTTTGCCTTAGTTTCCAAGCAATGATTGGTTAAATTTGCAGCACCTGCTTGAAAACATAGACTGGGTGAGAAATCAATGGTCTTCATGTTATTTCTGCCACTGAGCATATGAATACTCATTTCATCTCTTATCTCCACTCAAGAGGAAGTGATGAATTGCTGGTTTGCTGCATGATTAAATTTTTATTAGTGTTATTTATAATATTATAGACGTTAATAAATTTCCTTACTATTGAACATTTGGAGTGGACGTGTATGCATCCTTGCATAAGCAACATGCGGCATCTCTCATAGAATATTGGCAGTTGATAGACCATCTGGTTATAGTCTGATCCTTCTGAAGTTCTGAACTCTACTCAAGTTTTGTATAGTCCAAAATACCCGGCAACTTTGTCCAGAACTGCAAGTGTCGCCATGAAATCTCTTCTTAATCTTGAGCTGTAGAGACACAAGTTCTGCACCAATACAAAAAGGATGTGATGTGCTAAAAAATATCAAATCAAGGTTTCTCCTGCCATGAAATTCAGGAACTAGTAATACACATGCAAACTGGCAACAAACATTATTAGCTACTTCTGAAGGAGAAATAGAAATTGAAAAGAACTTTACCTTCAAATATTCATGGGAAGTCTGAAGATAAACATATCTGTCACCTTCATTATTAATATGGCCAGCGAAAGCAGGGGGCTCTGCAACAATACATTCAACATGGGATTCACTCACATGAAAGCAAGGTACAAAGGGGCATAAGTGTATTTCCACATTATAAATGTAGCTTTCTTTCTATTGATTCTTACCAATGATAACATGCACAGTTAGAGCACCCACACCTCTTATATCTACCTGTCTACATAAGCACATCTATACATCTAGGAGATACTTGCAGACAAGAATATATCCATCTTAAGCCCAGATTTATTAGGGATTTAAAAAAAACAGGTGTGAACTTTTCAATGTTTTAAAAGATCTGGGATTTAAGAAGGATCTATGATGGTTTATTTCATATTGATGTCAATTTGTTTCATTTTATTTCATTAGCATTACCATACATATATGGAGATTTCTCCCACCCTGGAATGTAAAACCGCCTTGTTTCTCTCAATGCAACTAAACATAGAACTGATATTAATTGCATTACACACATGCTTACTGACTGTCTTTTAGAGATAATTTCCTCCAACTTAAATACTTACTCCAGGAATTAAAGTCATATCATGATATAGTTGTAGATAGCATGGATGAATACTCTGCCTCATGAGTATGATCAAAGGAAAGGGATCTCTTTCATTGGAAGGATGCACGGAGGCATGATTCACATATTGACTAGATGAAATCAACATAACATGTCCGCATATGGAATATGAGGTGGTTGACAAGGATGAAGGAACTATAAATGGAAGTTCCTGGGGAGCAATATATGAAGAAAGGAAGAAGAGATCATGAAAGATACAACTATAGAAAAGGAAATCAACATCTGAAAACTAGAAGAATTGACCATGATATCTCCATGGGAAAGGTATGAAGACCTTGAAAAAGTCTGAAAAGAAAGAAGACCCTTGACATTAGATATCTTGGAGATGTGTCAATATGTATGCGGGATGTTAATGTTTCTACAAGCAGATGTCATGATGAAGGGCCATCACAAAAAGTAATTTTGATGTTCATTTTGTATTGTGGACTACATCTGGATGGGTTGATATAGGGCTACAGAAAGAGAGTTGTAGATGTCACCTACAACTAGCACTTAGGTGGTTGGATGAAAAATCTTAAAGGAAACATGACTTGGAAGAGGTGGTTGTATGAAGAAAAGCCAGCTATGAATTAAAAGACCACTTTCCGATGAAGAAAAGGGATGGCATGACTGACATAGCTCATAAAGGAAAGTGATGGATGGTCGATGCCCTACGAAGAAGTCCCAAAAGATGAAGATTCCATAATAATGAAGATGAATTTCATGACATCGAAATGAGGAGCTCTTCTAGCAGCTAAAGGTATCATGATCACCACCCAGAGCAGAAAGTTGCTGAAGTCAAGTCCCTAGTCAAGTGAGAGCTTAGACAAGTCCCTGGATAAGAGGGAGCTTGTGTACATTCCTTCATAGCAATGGGTATATCCTCCTTAGTTAAGAGGGAGAGATAGACACATCATTCTTGTCTTCACTTTGGAAGAAAGAATGGAGGATTGGATAAGCATTTGGCATCCGATACTCTTTGAGGATGTGGCAGGGCATCCAAGACAAGAGTAGTCAAATAGGGTTGATATTCTTTGAGGACTAGGAATTCAAGATAAGAATAGTCCTAGAAGGACATACCCTGTGAACGCTCAGGTGGGGTATGTGCCTTGATAGACAATGATGATGGTGTTTATAAATCAATGGTCTCGCCAGCATTGTGCTTTGATCTTGTGGAGAGATAGAGTTGTTAGTCAAGGCCTTGCTATGTGACAATGCTGGATGATATGATGCTATACAAATGAGTTACCAATCCGACTCTTCTTATGAAAATTCTTCAGATTGAGAATGTCCAAGTACCTTTTATGAATTATGAATACCTCCCTAGTTAAGAGGGAGTGTTGAAATATGTAACTAGGTTCGCTCTTCATGATGACATACGTAATCATGATTTTATGTAATAAGAAAAATAAATTTATTATTATTATTTTCTTGAGGCATGGGTTTCATGCTCAAGAGGAATTTATTTTATAGGTCAAGCTCCCATTGAGAGCTTCTAGGGCTTATGAGTCATTATCATGTAATAAAGACCCATTTGGGCAAGTTACATATTGTAAAAGAAAATTATTTGAGTCAAAATAGAGTCAAGGAATCCTCCAATACCAAGTCAAAATGCATGCAACAAGTTGGCCTATTTGATGTGACAAGAAGCCTATATATATGAGGTTAGTCGACCACTTTGAAGTGCATTCAAGCAAGCAACAAGAGTTCGATTTGAAGTGCAGCAATCACTAGAGAAGTAAGCGAGGAAGCGAGAAGATAGAACAAAGGAAAAGTTAGAATTGTTAAGGAATGTTTTGGGTAAATCTCTCACATGTGTAGCCTGCAACTAGGGCATCATTTCATCTCCAGCAAGACCGAGTTACAGTGAGATCAAGGAGCCACGTGAAGGATAAAAGAAGCATTCATAATCAAGTCGAGTACTTGAAGGGAGATATGTTGTCGAAGCGAAGAAGAATAGAGACATTCCTTACCATATTCCTGTCACACGTACAAGGTAGGGTTGCAGCAGGAAGGGATGAAAATCATAGTCAAAAGGGCAGAACCAAAATTAAGGTCGAAAGAGAAGCAAGTATCTATTGGAAGGCTAGTTTGACTATCTTTCACTTTGTGGAAAAAGAGCTTGTCTGTAAGAAGTTTAACTTGGTCTTAGAGGGGTTTTTGGTCAAGGGTGTAGGTCTTGGAATTCGTCAATTGAAGGTTCTATAAGAAGAAGAATTCTTGTGGGTTTTCTTCTCAGATTGGAGAAGTTTTGGCCCTAGTTGATCGCCTATATCTCGTGTCCTTTGTCTTATTGTTCTTTATGGTTTGGTAGTTGTTTGATGATGGAAAAACACTAATAATAATAAAGGAAGAAACTAATGAAAAGAAGTAAAAAATACATCACAAACAATTACCAAAGAAGAGAAATCACCTTGTTGTTTCTCAACATGATATTGGAGCTAAGGCAATAAGTCAAGGAAGAGCAGCTCAAAGAAGGATACTCAAAGGTTGAAGCACTAAAATATCATCAAAAGGTATCAAAATAAGGAAAGTCATCTTGAAGAGAGGCATCAATATGAGTATCAAGAAAAGTCAAGGCATCATAGAAAACAGTGAATATTCAAGAATACTTAAGGGTCGAGTTCAAGAAGAAAAGCTTGATAAAATTTTGGGCACAAAATTCTTAAAGTCTGATCTCAAAATAGCAAGTTAAAGTGAACTACTTCTCTCTCTCAAGACATTGAAAAGACCCAATCTCATTCCAAAGTCAAGCAAAGCTCTGGCTACAATCTCAATCTTCTACCAAGTAAGTAGACCTCCAAAAATTTAGATAATACATCACTGTTTCAAGAAGCTAAAGGTATAATTCAAATATTTAGCAGGAAAAACGAAGTTTGTTGTGCATCTCAAAATCAATGGTAGAAACCACAAAGCCTAATAAGGATAGATCTCCTCAAGAAGACTGAGAATTCGATAGTATCTATCTTTGATTGCATCTTGTGGTGAATCGAATCCATGTGGCACTAAAATCGCAAGCACCAAACATATATAACTCAATCAGGCATTCAAGAGGGCCGACCTTCCAAAGGAATTGCCTTGATAATCATCTATACATTTCTTGTAAGCAGTTGAACCAAGGAACTACAGGCAGAAAATAAGTGAAATGAGAATAATCCCCATTATGAAGTTTTGTTGCAAAAAAATCTTGTAGCCATCAAGGTAGCAAAAAGGAGCTATAGTCATTCCATGTCTTAAAGGAACTTGTGGAGAAGTAGGTCCACCGTCCCATCAAAAGAGCAGTAAAAGAAAGTCTGAAAGATAGAAAAAAGGACAACAAAGATACCTTTGTGAAGGAACCACGACATCACAAGTAGGTATCCACGAGGTATGTAATGATATTTTTTATTATTGTTAAGGGTCCATCATAAAATGTTGTAGGGTTGAAGTTATGACTCTAGGGTTTGTATTTTGAACTATAGATGGCTCATAAGAAACCCTAGTATTTAGAAACCCGAACCTTAAAGTACTTGTTCCCCATGATTTGACTTCTAGGGTTTGTTAGGATTCTAGAGCATGGGATAAACCCTAGTGTGATGTAATATGATCTAGGGTTTGAACTTAAGAAACCCTAGGATGACCTCTTGATTGCATAGAAACCCTAGAAAGATAAATTGACATCATTTTTTGGTATCATATTATTTTCTTGGGGTACTTGTTAATTATATTGCAGGTACAAGAAGTAAAGATGGATAAGTTGATCCTTTGAGAAGCATGATGGAAGGAGGGAACTATATGGATCCTTAGATCCTCAAACACTATTCATGATGTATTTATAGAATTATGGATAGCAAGGAGAAGTATAAGGTGGAAAACCTCTACCATAATAGGATACATCATTTTAGAGGATGACATCATTATATATGATTGGAAGCAAGAGTTCATGACATCATCATAAGAAGCTTGAAAGATAACTGAAGTAGAATTCTATGGTAGTCATCATTAGAAGTAGCTCTTGGTAACCTCATTTGAAGCATAAGTAGTATTTATGGGTAGAAGAGAGTCATCTAGTGTAGAACTCATCATACACCATTGGGAAGGAGCATTTGCAAGATGAGGATAATCAAGATCCTCTGTTGGAACCTTCATTAGAAGATTCATCTCTTGGAAGAAACAAATGTCTCGCTGAGAATTCCACCTTGGATGAGATTCATTGTTTGGAAGAATGATGGTCTGATGACAAAGGAATGCAGCATGTCAAGATGGTTGAAGTACTCTCAATCAAGGAAAGAAAGTTGTTGAAGAAAGCTTAGATGACCAAAAGAAGAAAAGAGATAAGTATGCATATGTTTAATGAATTGAAGTCATGTCATCATATAGTTGCAGATAGCATGGATGAATACTCTCACTCATGAGTATGATCCAAGGAAAGGGATCTCTTTCATTGGAAGGATGCACGAAGGCATGATTCACATATTGACTAGATGAAATCAACATAATATGTCCTCATATGGAATATAAGGTGGTTGACAAGGATGAAGGAACTATAAATGGAGGTTTCTAGGGAGCAATATGTGAAGAAAGGAAGAAGAGATCATGAAAGATACAACTATAGAAACGGAAATCAACATCCGAAAACTAGAAGAATTGGTTGTGATATCTCCATGCGAAAGGTATGAAGACCTTGAAAAAGACTGAAAAGAAAGAAGACCCTTGACATTAGATATCTTGGAGATGTTTCAAACTGTATGTAGGATGTTGATGTTTCTACAAGAAGATGTCATGTAGAAGGGCCATCACAAAAGGTAACTTTGATGTTCATTTTTTATTGTTAACTACATCTGGATGGGTTGGTACAGGGCTACCGAAAGAGAGTTGTAGATGTCACCTACAACTAGAACTCATGTGGTTGGATGAAAAATCCTAAAGGAAACATGACTTGAAAGAGGTAGTTGTATGAAGAAAATCCAGATATGAATTAGAAGACCACTTTCCAATGAAGAAAAGGGATGACATGACTGACATTGCTCATAAAAGAAAGTGATGGATGGTTGATACCCTACAAAGAAGTCCCAAAAGATGAAGACTCCATAATAATGAAGATGAATTTCATGACATCGAAAGGAGGAGCTCTTCTAGCAGCTGAAGGTATCATGATATCCACCTAGAGCATAAAGTTGTTGAAGGAAAGTCCCTCGTCAAGAGGGAGCTTCGGTACATTCCTTCATAGGAATGGGTCTATTCTCCCTAATTAAGAGGGAGAGGTAGACACATCATTCTTGTCTTCACTTTGGAAGAAAGAATGGAGGATTGGGTAAGCATCTGGCATCTCATACTCTTTGAGGATGTGGTAGGTCATCCAAGACAAGAGTAGTCGGCGAGAACCGATATTCTTTGAGGACTGGGAATCCAAGATAAGAATAGTCCTAGAAGGATATACCTGTGAACACCCGGTTGGGGTATGTGCCTTGAGAGACGATGATGATGGTGTTTATAAATCATTGGTCTCGCCAGCATTGTGCTCTGATCTTGTGGAGAGACAGATCTGCTAGTCAAGGCCTTGCTATGTAACAATTCTAGATGATATGATGCTATACAGATGTGTTACCAATTTGACTCTTCTTATGAGAATTCTTCAGACTGAGAATGTTCAAGTACCTTGTATGGATTATTAATACCTCCCTAGTTAGGAGGGAGTGTTGAAATATGTAACTAGGTTCGCTCTTCATAATGACATATGTAATCATGATTTTATTTAATGAGAAAAATAAATTTATTATTTTTTTCTTGAGGCATGGGTTTCATACTCAAGGAGTTTATTTTATAGGTCAAGCTCCTATTGAGAGCTTCTAGGGCTTATGAGTCATTGTCATGTATGAAAGACCCATTTGGGCAAGTTACATATTGTAAAAGAAAATTACTTGATTCAAAATAGAGTCAAGGAATCCTCCAAGACCAAGTCAAAATGCATGCAACAAGTTGGCCTATTTGATGTGATAAGAAGCCTATATATACAAGCCTGGTCAACCACTTTGAAATGCATTCAAGCAAGCAACAAGAGTTCGATCTGAAGTGCAACAATCACTAGAGAAGTCAGCGAGGAAGGGAGAAGATAAAAGTCAAAATTCTTAAGGACTGTTTTGGGTAAATCTCTCACACTTGCACCCTGCAACTCATCATTTCATCTTCAGCAAGACCGAGTTACAGTCAAATCAAGGAGCCACGTAAAGGATAAAAGAAGCATTGATAATCAAGCCAAGTTCTTGAAGGGAGATCTGTTGTCCAAGAAAAGAAGAATAGAGACATTCCTTACCATATTTCTGTCACACGTGTGAGCTAAGGTTGCAGCAGGAAGGGCCGAAAAACACAGTCAAAAGGGCAGAACCAAAATTAAGGTCGAAAGAGAAGCAAGCATCTATTGGAAGGCTATTTTGAATATCTTTGACTTGGTGGAAAAAGAGCTCGTCCGTAAGAAATTTGACTTGGTCTTGGAGGGGGTTTTGGTCAAGGTCTAGGTCTTGGAATTCGTCAATTGAAGATTCTATAAGAAGAAGAATTATTGTGGGTTCTCCTCTCAGATTGGAGAGGTTTTGGCTCTGGCTAATCGCCTATATCTTGTGTCTTTTGTCTTATTGTTCTTTATGGTTTGGTAGTTGTTTTATGATGGAAAAACACTAATAATAATAAAGGAAGAAGCTAACAAAAAGAAGTAAAACTACATCACAAACAGTTATGAAAGAGAACAGAAATCACCTACCTTGCTGCCCCCAGATTTCTCAACTATTGATGGCCAAGCATCTAATATGTTTTAATTCTTCTAGTGGTCTTAGACAATGATGAGCCCTTTCTTGTAGACTGTAAAGTCCCTTTTTAGTAGCAGAGCTAGGTCAATGTTGCACGAAGTGGGGACGTTTTTTGGAAGCAGATATGCGGAAGCATCATTTCCCAAAAATCTAGGAACCGAAGCATCTCAGAAGCATCTACTATATATATATTCAAAAAGAACTTACAAAATACCAAATTGATTGTAGAAGATATGAAAACATGCATATGTGTACATAAATCAAGATAGATATGGCATCCATTGTACATCAATGATTAATTATTCGAGCATCAACCATATAGAATCTAGATTCTTCTCCTCTTGTCTCGCCTTTGCCTCTACCTCGATTATCTAGGGATATTAGTCAACATTGCCCAATTTTGATCAAACTACCTAATCCAAGCCTTAAAATATGGTGGAAAAAGATTAACATGCTTGATCAATGATTTTGACTTGATTGAAAACTAATTTTTTGCTAAGGCCATGACAAAGGAGTTCAACAATTATCACCACCAACCTAGGGTACATGAGCACATATAGTGCTTGGTGCTCTTGTTTAAATGCTAATGACATGCCCTCATACATGATATAATCTAATGATATGCCACAATCTCATTGATCTTGAATTCCTAAAAATTGTTTAAGTCTACTGAATTTTGAATAGGATATGAAATTCTATTTTCTCCATATGAAGTCTAATGAGGTTGGAACCACTCTCAAACATCCTAAGTCATTTCATGGCAATGTTAAAAATTTAAGTGAAAGAATGAAAATGAAAGATAAAGGAGAATGTCACTTTTACTTAAATTTTTAACATTACCATGAGGGAGCATCTAAGGAGCATCAAGGGAACACCTTCAGAGTGTCCAAGAAGCCCCAACCCAACCGCCCATCTCCCTCTAGATCCGTTGACGATCTGCACGCATTCGTGCCCGAAACTCCACAGATCCGCGGTGGATCCGTGGATCGAGAATTCGGAACTGCAGATTGGTCTCGCATGGTTCCGAATTTCCAGGAATCGCCTCAAAACAATGGAACAACGGATACGATTTTTGGTTTTGCAGCTCCGCAGGAGGATCGCCCAAGGAACCGTATGAGACACAGTTCCGACCTTAGATCCTTCGGGGCGGGGGGGAAGGATCGTGCAACATTGATCTAGGTAGAGCTTTGGAAACAACCAAAACAAAAGGAGAGATTAAAGGCATATTTATCACTAATGGGATAAGGGATTATGCTCATTTGCAATTTTTCGATGAAATTGTTAGTACGGGTACAACTACTTTGACAGAAGCACAAAAAATTTAAATTATTTTAAATTATTTTTGTGAACTGCAGGTACACAATTTTCAATTTAACTAAATCAAGAGTTTATTTTAGTATGTTCTCTTTTTTGGTAAAGGAGAATAGCTAGGAGTTAAGGAATTAAACTTGGAACACTAAGGATATATTCAAATATCTTGGATGTTTTGTTGACATTTAAAAAATGAGAGGCACTGGAGCTTTATGTTGGATAGTCTTCAATACCAAGTTGTGGATGTCTAGCTGATTGTTCTTCGTAGATGGTGTCCTTGTGATCAAATTAATTGCTTTAACCATCCCCATTTTCTGGAAGTTGATTTTTCAAGTTCCAGTGTAGATTAAAGGGGAAACAGAGAAAATGATTAGAAAATTCCATTGTTCGGCAGGGACACGTCCCTTAGAGTGGGAAACGCTCCCCCACGCTCTTGGGATGGGGAAGATCCTGGGGAAACGTTTCCCCATGCCCCCGTTTTGGGTAAACACTAGGGGAAACATTTCCCGAATGAGGGAACGTGCCTCCCTTGTAGGGGGAACAGGGGGATGCCCAGACGCTTTTCATTGTTCAATTTTGAACTTTTGACTCTAGATAGCGACGACTGAGTCATTGACTCTTTTAGAATTTATTATTTAGTACTTTTTGAGAAATTTACTATTTCACTGCTTTCTATGTTTACTTTTAGTATTCTATGGCAATTTTATACTTCAGCATAATGTCATTGTCATATGATGAATTCACTTTTAGATGTGCATTGCATAATTTCAATTTTCAGATGATGAATTTAATTTAGATGTACCTTGCATAATGCCAAATGATGACTTTAGATGGAACATTGCATAATGTCAAATATGTTGAAAATTTGGTAGTTGTAGTTGGTATTTTCGTTGACAAAGAAAAGGAAAAAAATTTAATTTTATTGTTGACCAAGTCAGCCTCACTTGCACAAGTTGGCCCCACTCAATGAAAAGGTTTGACCCTAAGGTCAAAACCCTCCTCCAAGTAAACACATAAATAGAAGTTTGTTGATCCTCATTTGGCATCTCATCCATCATGTCACATCGATCTGAAACAAGAAGATTCATCCACAAGTGCAAGGGAGAAAAGGAGAAATTTTGATCTGCGTTAACCAATCGCTTGTCTTCTGTTTGACCAACATTGACTTCGAATTGTTTGCTTCTGTTTGACCGAGCATTTGACTAGATTTGGAGGTAGAGTTTGATTGGGATTTGTTGACTCTATTTGATAGAAATTCATCTCTTTCTAGGTCGTTGACCATAGGTCAACTCTGAGATTTGACGAGATTTTGATTATGGATCTTCGACTCAATTTCACCCCTTTCCGTTCAGCTACCTTAGGCCAAAATTCGGCCCTTCTGTTGTAGACTTGGTTTTGACCAATGTTGACTCTTTTCTCTCTCCTTTGACTAGTTTAACTTGGCAATTATTGAGGTCAAAAAATTGGAATCTTGTTTGGAATATTCTAATGTACATTTGATGAACTAAATTCTTTCTCATAAGGAAAGATTGTTGGATTTTTCCATTGTGTGTTTTTCCCTAGCCACTGGCCTAAATATTGGTGTCTCTTGTCTCTTGGCTTATTGTTTACTATGATCTTTATTGCTCTATTGTAGAATTCAATGGTTGAAACTTTTCATGTACAATTGCTTAATGATTGGTATGCTATAAAAAGTCAAATTGTATCATTGGAAGTAGTTTTCAGATTGAAAAATTGTACTAGTCTTGATTGCACTAGAAAATCAACATGGTATCAGAGCTTTGGTGAAAGGAAAGAGCATTGAGATCACCTTGACGAGCACTAAGGGCACCTTGAAGAGCATTGGGATTCTACATCTTGTCTTTTTGGTTGGTCATCTTCATCGTCTACATCATGAATTCCTTCAATAACATCAATCAATTTATAAGTATGAGGAGTCAACTTCGTGAGATCAAGATGACAAAGAATGATATTGTAGCATCATACTTTGTAAGAATATCTCAAATAAGATATCAACTCAAGGCTATTGATGAAGAAGTATCTGATAAGGAATTGGTAGTTGTGGCAATGGGTGGTTTACTTGAATCTTGGGATCCTTTTGCAGCAAGCATTAGTGGCAGATAAAATGCACCTTCTTGTGACAAGCTATGGACTACTTGCACTCAAGAAGAATTAAGACTCTTATCTAGAGGCATGATTTCAAATCCAAGTGAAGACTCTCAAGTTTTCGCAACCCACTCAAGGTGTAGCAAGGGAAGAAGAAACTTTGGAAGAATTGAAAGAAGTTCAGGAAGAAGACCTACTTCAAGACCTGCTCCAGGAAGAGGACCTGCTCCAAAAAGAAGACCTCCTCCTCCCTCTCAAGATAAGAGGGATATGTCAAATGTTCAATGTTTTTGTTGCCAAGCATATTGTCACTATCAAAATAGGTGTCCTCAAAAGGAATAATTATCAAAGGAATGAGAATCAAAAAAAGAAAGGGCAGCACCATGCTTCTGCAGCTGACCTAAATGAACCATCTCATAAGAGGAGGCCTAGGAAGAATGATTCTGATTTTGAATATTCATTTTATTCTATTTTTATAGGTTCCATTACAAGTCATGATGGAATTTGGTTGGTGGGCAGTGGTGCCTCTAGGCACATGACTGGAAGTCATGAACATCTCTCTGAATTGGTTGAAAAGAAGATAGCTCAAAGAGTTGAGTTTGGAGATAATGGAAAATACCAAGTCAAAGGGATTGGCTCGTCCTCCTTCCAATTGGAATCAAGAAGTAATGTCTCTATCAATAATATTTTATATGTTCGTAGTTTGAAGAAGAACTTGTTGTGTATTTCATCTCTTGAAGACAAACGATATAGAATTTCTTTTGTTGATGGACAAGTTCTAGTATGGAAGGACTCCTTTGAATCTGCCAAGGTCATTGGTGTATGAATTGGAGGCCTATATTGTCTCTTTGGTCACTCAATTCAAGCCTTGTTACACAACACCACTGATCTTTGTGAGTTATGACATTGAAGGTATCCTCATGTTCATTATAAAGCTTTGTTTAGAATGAAAGATTTTGTTAAAGGTGTACCCAAAATCAAGACTGAACATGATGGAGTTTGCAAGGGATGTGCTCTTGGAAAAATGTTAAAGGAAGATGTACTAGCAGCGATGTAGATCTAAAGAAATCTTGGATCTTATGCATTTTGATGTTTGTGGGCCTATGTCTGATAAATCCTTGGTTGGACATTTGGACTATGGATTTATTTCTTGAAATCCAAGGATGAAGTATTTGAAAAGTTTCGAGAATTCAAGGCACAGGTTGAAAATGCTTTAGGAAGAAGGATTAAGACTCTAGGGTATGATAATAGAGGAGAGTATGTATCCAAGGAGTTGATTGCCTTTTGCAGCGATGTTGGAATTAAGAGGGAGTTGATAGTTCCCTACTATCCTCAACAAAATGGAATTGTCGAAAGGAAGAACAGGACTATTATGTAAGCTACGAAATCCATGCTTCATGATCAAGAGTTGTCGATGTTTCTATGGGGAGAAGCATCAAAGACAGTCGATTATATCCAAAATAGATGTCCACACTGAATATTGGATCGCAAGACTCCTAAAGAAGTCTTCACAGGTGAGAGACCCAATGTTGACCATTTTAGAATATTTGGTTGTCCTGTTTATGTCCATGTGCCCAAGGAAAAAATGATGAAGTTGGAACCTTTCAAAGAAGGGAACTTTTGTTGGCTACAGTGAAAATTCAAAGGCCTTTAGGGTCTATATACCAGGAGAACGTTCTATTGGAAATTGCAGGGATGTTATTTTTTATGAGGATGCTTCTTTCTGGAAGTTCAAAGGATCACACTTGGACTATGATCATGAGATTTAGGTAGCTCCTAATAATGTGGAATCGAAATCTAAAGAACTTGATGCTTAACTGCTTCTTTATAGGTGGATGTGTAAGATCATTGAGTCCAAGCCATCCACCTATAAAGAAGCAGTTAAGCATCAAGTTTCGAAAGATGCTATGATTGAAGAATACCAGTCTATATTGTGTTTAGAAATGTTAATTTTAGGTATGTTCTATGCTTAGAGCAATTTATTTCAATTTTCACATTTAGCTCAATATCTTTTCCAGATTAGCAATCACATCAACATTAAATTAAACTGCAGATAGACAGAAACACAAATCGTAGAAGACAAGCCAAGACAAGAGGACACACGATGTGGCGCTAGCCAGGGACAAACCCTAATGTGAGCAAACCCTTGATCAATTCTTCTTATATGTTCTTCAATAGTTCAACAGAGAGAGAGAGAGAGATAGTACATTTACAGCTGAAGTCAACACTTAGACTTTCTAGATAAGAGAATAGATCATCTCTACATGAGATCAGTTGAAGACATGTTGCTTCAACTGATTCTCCAAGGTGACTCCTTCACCTATCATTGTGTTGCATCTCATCATCATGTTGCACCTCACCATGCTGCACCATGCTACACCCATCACCACATTGCTAGACCTCATGACCATGCTATACACATCATTACATTGTTGGACCTCATGAACATGTTGTACACATCATCACATTGTTGGACCTCATGATCATGTTGTACACAACATACTGCTGCACCTTATGCTGCCACTGTCGTCCCATGTACCATATTGTTATCCCACTGTTAGTGACATTGCCATTCCATGTTTGCCATACCGCTGTTAAATTTGCTTACTCCATCAAGCTTCATTGTTGTCCCAAGTACCAATGCTGCACTTTCCTACACCATATACTAGCTATCCCATTTAGACATGTTGTACCTTGCTGCTCCATGTATTGGCTATCCCATCACGACATGTTGTACCTTGCTACTCCTTGTACTAGTTGTCCCATCTAGTCATGTTGTACCTTGTTGCTCCATGTACTAGCTCTCCCATATAAACATGTTGTACCTTGCTGCTCCATGTACTAGCTGTCCCATCTAGACATGTTGTACCTTGTTGCTCCATGCACTAGCTGTCCCAACTAGACATGTTGTACATTGTTGCTCCAAGTACTAGCTGTCCCATCTAGACATGTTGTACCTTGTTGCTCCATGTACTGTTTCATGTACTTGTTGTCCATGTATTGCATCATGTACAACTATATTGTTGTCCCACTGTAACACCTACATGACACATAGATTTTCCATGCTATCACCTACAACACACATAAATTTCCATGCTGTCACTTACAGCACACATAGGGTCCTTCTTATGTGGCTAGGTCTCCTTTTCTGGCTGTGTATAGGTCTCCTCAATTGCTATGAATCTGGCCTCCCTTTACTGCGGACTTAGGCCTCCTCTAGCTGTGGATTTAGGCCTCTTTTATACGCCTCCTTTAACTGCGTTTAGGCCTTCGTTAACTGTGGCTAGACCTATACCTTAACTGCTGCTAGAGCTCTCCTCCATTTGTGGCTGAGTCTCCTTTCCACCTGCAGCTAGGGCTAGGTCTCTTCTTAGGACAACAGCTTAGGTCTCTTCTAGACCAGCATTGAGGGCAATTTAACTTTTCCTTGTTGCGCTATAGTAGTCTCCTCCATGACTGCGTTAAGGCTGATTAGGGCTTCATCATTAGGGCAGAGTAGAGCCTAGTGCACTCCCTCTAGATAGCGTAGAACCTTTCTCCATTAGGGCAGCGTTATCCCTTAAGATCTCTCCTCCTACTAAAAACCAAAGACAAGTAGAGAGGAAGAGATCCCAAGTGAGTGTGTCCAAATGACTTTCAAGGCACCTCTATTTATACTAAAACGTTGAACACATGTGGGGTTTATTTGGCTGTTGGCCAACCTTGATGAATTGTCCCATAACACAAATAAATACATATCTCCATGAATACTTATCGAAATCGGATGATCTGTAGATCAATCCTACACCTCTCGAAGAGAGGGATCCAAGAAAAATATCAATGGCCATTAATAAGATGACCCACATGGAGTTTGGCCCTAATTTCCAATTTTAACAAGAAATCTAGGGCAAACAATTAGGGTATTTATTTATTTGATTTCTCTTTAATACTTGACATTTTCTTGTGATTTATATTAGGAGATTATCATCATTATTTAGTTTTGTTCACCATCAAGAAAAATGCCAATAAGAAGATCACAATGCAAACACAAGAACACTAGATGTAGGTTGCTAGCTAGGGCCAGAAACTCTCCTAGAGAGGAAAACCCATAGAAATTTCTTCCTATAGAATTTCAATGAAGGTTTCCAAGACCTTGATCTTGACCCAAGGCCGAACTCCAAAGTGATGAGCTAGCCAAACCCAAACAGATCACTGCAAAACCAAACTGAGGAAACCCTAGGTTCTCCTCCAAAACTCGCACATGTGAAGCAATAGAAATAGAAATTCACTTCCTTTTCTCTTACGCTACCATCCATAGAAACTCGCTTCCTTTCTTGTTACTTTGCTGGACCAGATTAGATTGATATCACTTGATGTGTGTCATTCAAATGAGGAGAGCGAGTTCCTTTTATAGGCTTCTTAGAAGGTGAATTTAGGCCTCTCTAGGCCGACATGAAGAGGGTTGGCTGACCCATCACATGGAGGCTTCTAGACATGGCGTTTTACATTAAATATTTTTCCTTCTTATTACATGAGCTCTACAAGAGCTAGTAAATCATGACCTTGACTCTTGACTTGACAACAAGACCCTTAGAGCACTGAATGGGTGCTTTGACAAAGAACCACAACGTGATGGGAAAGAAACCCATTTCAATAAAATGATTTTTCTTTTCTTTTCTTTTGAAAAGTACATCAATAATTACATCAAGTCGTGACTCATGACTCAAGTACAATTATGAAGACCAACACTAGTTACATTTCAACGCACTCTAAACTAGGGAGGTATTCATAATTGAACATAGGTACAGGGACAGTACTTCCATTCAATCATTCTCATAAGAAGAGTCGAATTGGTAAGTCATCTTAAGCATCAACATTATGATCAATTTATAACCAACTCTATCAACATAGCAAGGCCTTGACTAACAAGCTCTATCTCTCAATAGATCAAAGCACAATGTTGGGAGGCTTTATGTGGGACACCATACTACCTCACAAGATGCATACCCCATCCGGATGCTCACAAGGTATGTCCTTCTAAGACCATTCTTGTCTTGGATTTACACATCCTCAAGGAATTTCCTCTTCGACTACTTTTACTATTGGATGCCCTACCTCATCCTCAAAGAGTATCAATCACCAAACTACTTCCTATCTTGGATTCCAAATCCTCAAGGAGTATTTGTCTCAGATGCTTACCCAATCCTCCAGACACCATTCTCTCCTCATGGCCTTCACTAAGAGTTACAACTGTTAGTCCTCGTCTAGTGCATGACACATGAAGTAGAGAATCTTATCCGTCACTCCCTCTCAACCAGGGAGGATCTCCCTCTCAACTAGGGAGAAGTGTCAATCATCAACTACTATTATAGTAGCTCTCAAGGCTCTATTGTCATTATCATAAACGCGAGCTCTTTTTGAACCTCACAAAGCCCAACATCATCATGTTGAAAATAAACTTTAATTGCCTTATCATGGAGCCTTATACTTTCACAACTTCTCGTAGGGACTAACCATCACTTTCCATATAATCAATCTTCATCATCTGCATCTTTACGAACCAATAATCATTAAGCTCGAACATGGCTCCCTCTGAACATTTGGAAAGTGATCCACCATGATTCTCAAACCATCTGCAAACTGTTATCATGTCAGTCATCGTGATGTATATCAGCTCCTCAATCCAAGTACCAAGGCAACAACCCAATGGAGTCATCATATCCTTCTTAAAGCATATCTTCTTCATATAGTAGGATTGTGCAGAACCTAACAGTTTATCATGTCTTCATCAACATCATGGTCTTCCTTCAATCTTCATCAGAGTCTTTAGCGAAACATATCTCAGCCAGTTGTCTAGCCTTGTTCCTCATTTCCAGGCTGAGATCCATCATGCTGCAACTAAACCAGCAAGCTTCTTAAGAGGCCTGCTCCAAAAATGGACAGGGTAGACTATAACAGTGATATCATCACAATCATTCTTGCCAAGATGAAGAATTCATTTCATGACATCACAAAGGATGATCCATAAGTGATCCTTATTATGAGCTTGCAGCGAAATCTTTATATCGGCTAGCTGACTGTTATATCATGTTTATGAATTCTTTTGTATGCTATGATTAAATCTTCCAGGTATCCACAGTCGCACAATTATATCATGAATCTATTGGAGTGCCCAAGTATCCAAGGGTTTTTATAGTTCCCTCCTTCCATCATGCTTGCCAAAACAGAGGATCTGCTCATCCATCTTCCTTTACTTCTTGTATCTGCAGTATTTATTGATAAGTACACAAAGTATACAATAACAAAATCTTGATGTCAATCTATCAATCTAAGGTTACCATGAGACTTGTTGTACTCCTAGGGTTTTCAAGTGCCAACCCTAGACCAAGGGTTCCATATATAACTTATCAACCTTATCCATGCTTACTTGACATTGTACACAAACCCTAAAGACCAAGGGTTAGGGTTTCTTTGAGGGAACAAAGTTAGGATTTCCATATGACCAGGGTTTTACTTATGTCGTTGAAGGTTTTCAAATATCAATACCTATATCAATAGTTTTAACAACAAACCCTAGTACCACTAATCCCACAATAGTTCATGTTGGACCCTTAATAAAATATACCATACATACCTCAAGGTTGCATACCTTTGTCGTAGTGGCCTGCAATTCTGAATGCCATGGTTTCTTCATCATTTTTCCTCAAGTTGTGCATCTTCACTTTATTTACTTGCTTATCTTTTTAGGAACAATATATTATTTTTCTTCTTCTTATTTATCAGTGGTGCACATGTCTAGAGGATTGTTTGTAGCGACATACCAATTACCAAGGAACTTCTAGAAGTTTCCAAAATGTTGACAATGACAAAACTTATCTTTTACTGTCAGCAACTAATGTAACAAGAAGCTTTCTTCAAAGAGATGACTGTTATAACATCATGACATGCTTTTGGACTGCGATCTCTTCAAAGTCAACAAACCTTTGCTTTTTTGCTATCCACTCTGATATGCACAACTTTCATAGAACTGGTTGTTATAGGTGCAACAATGTTCCAAAAAGTCTTCTTCAAAAATGTTGACTTGCAATGCTTGCCAACAATCCCAAAATCATTGTCACTAACGTGACCTTACCTACTACCTATGGCTTTCCCTATCTCTAAATGTGGCCAAAGTAAATTACTGGACCCTTGGATTAGGGCTTGTTGCATACATTTTGTCAAAGTTCCGAGGAAGCAGTTGTACCATATTTTTCAAAGGATTAGGATCATCAGCCATTAGCTCTTTGAGTCGTTGTAAACCCATTCTACAAAAAAAATTGTATTATAAATGATGCTAGTAAGACCGTGTATGTATGTAACAACCTAGGTAAACCTATTATTTTGGTGACGAGTTTCATCCTATGAGGTTTTCTGTTTCACTAATTTATTTGTGTTTCTAAACACGGATGATTGACAAAGTTTTTCCCTCCAACCTCACCCCAAAACTAGAGTGGAATTTATCGTCAAAGTCTTAGGTGAGTCCTATTGTTTTAGTCGAGTCTTTTGTAAAAATGATTTGGAAATAATTTAAGCTAATTGGATAAATTATTTTATTACAAGTCACTTGGTTTACTAGATCATATTGTGTCGCAGAATTGGATATGTATTTTGAGGGTCTATAACGAACGGGTATTCCCCCTTTGAAGGTTGAATTTTGTAAAATCTTATGTAAAAAATAGTTTAGTGCATGATCCCTCATACTTGGACACCATGGCTAAAATATTTGAGGGTGGAAAAATTATTAATCCCATCTAGTGTCAATTAATTAATTTTTCTGGCAAAAATAAAATTAATCCTAAGCCAGAAAATTAATTAATTAGAGTCAAAAAATTAAATTGTTAGAGAAATTAAATTCTCCAACTGGAAAAATTCGTGGCTCTAAAATAAATTAATTTTTGGAGGTCCCCCACCAAGGGAATATTGGATATTTCAAGAAAAATTGGACCCTTAGACCTTGGTAGTTAAGTCAAAGTCAATTTTTTGAGGAAATTAGCTCAAAATAATTAATTTTTAGCTAATAAAAGATTGTTTTAATAAGAAATTCGAAAATTCCTCAAAAATTAATATTTTTGATGGAAGAGATTAAAAGTTGATCAAGGATTTATTAATGGTCGAGATTATTTCGACGGGGATCAAGCCAACTAGCTTTTATTTTCCACTTGGAGGATTTATCTATAAATTAGAAGCCATTTGCTCCTCAAATCATGAATCTGATCTTTGGCTAATGTAACTCTCTAAAGTTAATGTAAAACGATTGTCCCACTGGAAACGTTTTGATATTCATAATAAAAGTTTTTGGGGGTACAGGCATTCCTATATTGTGCTTTAAAATTTTATTAAATCGTTATTTCATTGTAGATGATAAGAACATTCTATTGGTAAGTTTTGGGATTATCATAGGTTATCTAATTCATTGTTGTTCTAACAATTTATTCTTGATAAAATATATAGTGTTTGCAGGTTCCTCAGCCCTTGGGCTCATTTTACCCACCATTTTGTGGGTGATATCCCTAAGAGAAAATTTTCTCCAAGATGGTCATCAAACAATAGCTAACAACTCCTTGCAACCACCAACTAGCTCGTTATGCCATTTCTCCGCCACCTGAACCAGCGATGTGGTCCCTCACCTATCTATCATGATCGTATGTTTGAAGGTGGGCCTCCTGAACCTAAAGGTATGCCTTGTCATTTGATAATTGAGTATTGTAGTTTGCTTATCATGGACACTTCTGGGCATGGACTAATGTGGGGATTCGGCGGAAAAAGTGAGCTAGCAATGTGCTATTGTCCCCTAGATCTCTTTTGGATGTTAACCTTGGACCTTAGTCCCATGGGATCTCTTTTACTGGCCTTTGGGCTTTAGGGATGGTATTAACAACGTAAACTTTGAAATGGGAATTGATACACTTACCCGTTTTTCTGAGGTACCAAAAAAATCAATCGATTTTGAAAAGTGATGATTCAGAATATATCCTTTTTTTACCATATCTTTAACCCAAATTTTTATGTATCAAATATGAACAATTTTTTTTAAATGTTGGTGATTTTCATGCGATTTGAAAAACATTGAACATAGGCATTCAATTTTTTTTAAGACATTTTTGACACTTAAATTTTCTTATGTCCTTAGTATGCACAAGTTTTTGTAAATGTTGATTATTTAACAATTTTTCAAGTTGCCTTATTTCTCTACTTGTTTTTCGTCCTAGGATGTTAGTATTTTAAAGGGTTTTCCAAACACATGTTTTTCGTTTTTCTTTGAAATGCTTTTTTATAATGAAACTTTTAATTTTTTTTGCAA